>JANBVN010000135.1:0-87129 GCA_030052785.1 Coniochaeta hoffmannii | reverse complement strand
CAAAGATCGGCATTTCGGGTTTTTGGATATATGGGATAACCATAACCAATATCGTATCTTCAGCAGCTCGTCAGAGAAGCGCCTCGGCCATTTTACTAATGCCTTGCTTCATTTGTTTTGACGGGATCTTGCCAGCGAAGCATGGTCAGCATCATGCCACCGCACCGCGGGATGCCCTTGTCGACGGCGATGGATGCAAGCTTCTGTAGATCGCAATGGACGGGCATGAACAGTTCCGGTGTGCCGCTTGTGCGTACGTTTCTTGCTGCCTTGTGTCCGTATTACACCGTATTGTGCAAGGTGAGCACTGCGCGAGAGCCGACAGCAGAGATGTCGGAAGCTGTCGCCGCCTGGCAAGCAACACTTTATTGTCCTGAAGGTTGAATGTTACGAAGTCGTCCTGGGGGACAATGCTGCACAGAACACCGTTCAAAATGGAGTCCACCTGGAGAGGTTGATGTCGCAGCTTGTGATCACGTCCAGGTTGCCGGATGCTCGTGAAGATGAAATCGCCGAAGATCTTCTCCATGTGCAGTTCTGCTTTAACGGGCTATCACAAAGATCGTCCTAGATATTCCTACAGTACGAGAGTACGAAGGACGCCGACTCCAGAACCACGAATCAACCGTCCGCAGCTGAGTGGCTCGTCAGAGACAGAGGCACACATACTCCACTTTCGTCAGATACATTGCTTGCCGGTGCCTTCTGAGCTGGCATGTCCAGGCAGGGTCGCGGGTTTTCTGTCCGGTTGATTGCGGCCCCCTTGAGAGAGTTAATGTTGCCAAATGACCCGCTAGCACTAGTCAGCAGAGCGTCCCTGTCGGCATTCTTCAACGTAGCCGTATCATGGGTCTCCGGACGAACGGTGCTCAGATCTGCGGCATCAGGGACTTGTTCTTCAGGATCACTGGCGCCCGATTCTTCGCGAGGCCTCCAACCAGATTGCCTCCTCATGCGCTGCATGGATGCCAGTCCTCAAGGACATGTTAACGAAAGGTGGCCCTGTAGTTGCAAGATTGCCCGGCCCATCAACAGGCAAGATCGTTGAACGTTTTGCACCTGGAGGCTCGGGAAGCTTTCCACAATTTCCAGACTATTCGACCTGATTGCCTAATACCGCCTAAACGCGTTTCAGAGCGGGTGCCGAGCGGGGGACCCGTGGCGGGCTTTAACCCTTCCTGTGGGAGCCTGTGGACTGAAGAACCCAAGTCCACGTCCCTGGGATTTCGCGCTCTTCCCCTCCGTCGGGCGCCCGCCAAACGGTAAGGGTACGTACTTCTCATCCTCCGCCAGGGTACCTTGGTAGTTGGTCGGCGTCGGCTTTGTGCGACAAACCCAAGTACATTGTAACGGCAGCAGCAGCAGCTCTGGTGTCCCGTCAGCAGACCAAGTTTGACGTATGTCGGCGTGTCCAGCACCTTGGTATTGATGCAACGCTTTTAGTAAACTAGTTACCGTTGTCCCAGATTACCGTTTAGGATCTCACTTGCCTCTCCGTTGGACCCGGTTTTGACCTTCGTGTGGCGCCATCCCGCCTAGCACGGCTCTGTTGTGGTTGACGCCAGTGTCCTTAACAGGCGTTTTATTATCAATGTATGTACGATGCGTATCGCTATCCGCGGCTTCGGCGAAGCTGAGGTGCCCACAACCAGCTTGAACCAGGCCAGTGACGAAGGAGAAGACCCGCAGACGGACCACAAGGAGGCTTAACTGGGGGTTTAAGGAGTTAGCCATCAGGCAACGTCCTGCATGGTTTGCTGTCCACATCGACTTGAGGCCAGAGTTCTCCAATCAAACGACCGTCAGGGGCGTTGCCTGGGGCTAATACCCGTCGTATAGTAGGATGCTGGACGGGAATATCGTATCAAGGAATCCCACCCAGTCTGCCTGTTTTACGCCTCGACTAAGCAAGTTGCCAGCGGCAATGCTGCATTGTAGAAGTGCTGACCTCGGGCAGAAATGTCATCCACTCGGAGATCGGCAGCCTTTGTCAGGCTTGTATGACGAGGATGCAATAGCTGTACTGCATGCTATTGCTCATCGGGCGCTGACCGCTCTGCCTATCGCTGCGGCTGCTTGTCCAAGGAGTGTAATCAAGGCGGGAAGGGGTGCAAGCTAGTAAGTAGGCTTTGAGGCCACCTTCCGTGTGCATCGTGTCCCAACACCCTCAGCCAGTCTGCTGGGAGTTCGTGGCTGCAGGGGCCCCTGGATAGAGGCTGACCATCCCACCCGCATGATGTTTGGATGTACCGAACGGACCACGATCGGCAACAGCATCGTGGGGTGTGGAAAGAAGGCCCCGGCCGGCCAAATCTGGTTCGGCCATAGGGTCCACAAGTGCTGGTCCTTAGCCAGCTCTTCTCATTTCCATCAGAGCGTGCAAAATACAGCTGCCGTTTGGAGCAGAATGGGGCCCATCGCTCTCAGAAGCGACTTCGCGGCTGTCAAGCCGCCATGCTTGGGCTTTAAGTGCATAGTACCCAGCAGGCACCCCATATTCTTCAACATGCTGAAGTTCTCGCCATAGTTATTCCACCTAGGTCAACACCCTCGTTTTGACTCTTCTGTCTCTGTTGGAGCCCGATCTGGAGAGTTTTTGTTTGATTTGGTGGGCTGATCTCGGCAGTGCTGCGACCCTATATCCATGGATGAAGGGTACCGAACCTTTCGTTGTTGTTTTGCTGGTCCTAACAAAAGAGTGATCGCTAAGCAGTCTATAGCGACCCTGACACGGTTGAGCTCGACACCAGTTATTTGGAGCTGGTCACGTACCATGGCCGCGACTTCCAACAATTCGCGCTTCAAAATGGCATCTACTATGCACCTGTCGACGATGTGAGTCCCGCGGCAGTTGGTCTCGTCTATAGCAGCCGCGGCTCGTGGAGTCCTGGATTAACTGATCATACCTTGCCCGTTAGGACGAAGCAGACCGCCACCAGATCGTACACAACGTATTCAACCGAGTATTCGATAACCAACTGATATTCCCAAGACACTTTACGCCCAGAAGAATCCTCGACTGTGGGTTCGGCTCGGCGTCATGGGCTATCGACGTTGCGGAACAGTTTCCAAACTCTGAGGTTCGTCATGACGACCCCTGCGCTTGTTCCGAGGCCGCATAGTGGAGGGGTACTATCCGTGTCGCGAAGCCGAGGGAGCGCAGCAATCGCTATAGGGCTCGCCCTAGTGGTAGAGGTCCTCGGAGCTGCAGACCAACTGATGAACTGCGTGGTGTTGGGGAATGTCCATACCGGTGTGCATCGAAAAGCAGCCGTGGAATAGCGGGCGCTTTTGATTTGAGGACCCGGAACCGCTTGGAAACCGCTTCCATTTTCCCTTTGTTGGTCTGGTCTGACCCCAGTGGCTTCTTAGGTCATCGGAATCGATATATATCCCGACATGGCACCTGAGGAATACCCGCCCAATTTGATCCTACAGGCCGACGACCTGAACCAGCCGTGAGCAACCAGCGCGCGAAGATCGAGCACATGACAGGTGACTGACAGCCAAAGGTTCACGTTCGATCGAGACTACTTCGACCTGGTCCATAGCCGCGAAATGGCCGGCGGAATCAACGCTGCTCGATGGCCGGGCTATATGGCCGACATTTTCCGGGTTCTGCGACCCGGTGGATGGTGCCAGATGGTGGAAACATACTATAATGCTCAGTCAGACAATGGGACATTGACTGATAGTATGTACGCTGCGGACTCGTTGCCTGGTCGGAAGTTGTGACTGACCGGCTGTTTGCGCTGCTCAAATAGACCACTCCCTGCGCCGATGGTCTTCGAATTACTTGCAAAGTATGAGCAATCAGGGGGCCAAGAACCCAAGAGTAGCCAATCAGTTGGGTACCCTGATGACGCAGGCGGGTTTCGTTCAGGTGGAAGTACGCCCCTTCACGTTGCCGATGAGCGGCTGGTCGAATGGTAGGTCCTCATCTCGCTTTTGATAGCCTCCAGGGACATGACTGAATCGGACACAGATCCACAACAACGAGACATTGGAGAGGCAAATCGCGCAAATGTCCACCGTCTGCTGTCGTCGCTGGCGATATATCCATTCACAGAAGGGTTGGGGTATGTTCTCGCCGTCGTTACTCGCTCCCTTGCGAAAACGCATCCTCCGAAACAACGGCACTAACTTGAACTCAAGGCAAACATCGGCAGAAGTGCAGCTTCTTGCTGCACAAGCCCGAATGGAAGCAGATGACCCTTCTTTCAAGGTACGTCGCAGCCCGGTGTTGAAGGGTGGACGATATACCGTTCTTGGGGGGGCGGGATGCTTTGATTTCTATTCGTTGGATTGCCGAGACTGACTGGAATGTTCGTCCACTAGGCTTATTTCCCCGTGTAAGTGATCGAGTTGCAAGGAGAACCGTGATAGGCGAGGCCCAGCGTTATGCGGCAGTGCGTCTCGCTCCAGTTGTTCATGCAGACTGACAAGGTGATTGGCAGATATGTATGCATAGGTCGCAAGCCTGGCGGAAGCAGTAGCCATTCGAGCCGGTCGAAGGGCAGCCAGCACCACCACCACAAGAGCGGGAGGTCGAGTGATTCCAGGAAGCGAGCTAGGCACTGATTGGTCGCTGGGTTGATCATATAGCAACCGTTTGGCTTTGATTACGGTTTGGCCTTCCCGGCTGTAAGTTGGGCAGCGCCAGTGGACCACGAACCATGAACGACGTGATGATGTCAAGTGGTTATAGAGTGGGAACTTCTGGCATTTTAGCTTCGAGAAAAGGCATGGCGTTGTTGGCCGGTCCAGCACTGTAATGGAATGCTGGAGCATTGGAAAGCTTGTTCAAACCCGCTGCGGAAGTTGGGCTCCACTCGGCGGACAGGTGTACGTATCGAGCTGGGCCTGTTACACAAGAAAAAGGGTGATGAGCCGGGCGTGGTTGGGTGTCCAATTGCGGGTGGTGTGGACAGCACCGTCTTGGATGATAGACGCGATCCTAAGGTAAGGTACTGTGAGGATTTCAGACTGGGCCGTGTGCAGAGATGAATCGTCTGGAAGTGTCAATGTCTCTTGTAGCTGGAAGGTGCAACGACAGGCATAGCAAGAGTTCAATACCATCTCGGTGTCCACCGTGGCTGCTGGGCCTCAAGGGTGCAACCGGTCGACGCTTCCCACAGAGACACGTCGGATACTGCCAGTGCCTAAGGTCTTAGACCATTGCCTCCCGGAACGGCCGTCATGTTATACCCTCCCCCTACTAAGTATGCACAAAGTAGCGCACGTAGGCATACCATGCTCTATCAATAGCTAATCATCTTAACGAGATGACCAAGCGGAGCCGGTGCCTCCAACCCAAGCTGACTTTCCCCGGGACATGCGCAGCTGCCCCTGAAATCGGGCATCAAAAATACACAACCTGACCAGGGCCGTGGTGCTGGAACTTGGCTCCGGATGTGACGACGGGGGTTGTGCCTCATCTAGCGCCTTCGGGGAGGCTCCCGACCCTTGCTGACCCGCTTGGCTTCCGCTCTCCTCTTATCAGGTGACATTACCTACTTCAGCATATCATTTCATTCCAGGTCCTCCTGATCCTTCGTCCCAGCTCTGCTACGTACGATCAAAGTAGGGACCTTCTTCACCTTGAGCCCATCCACGACGCACCTACTCGCTGCTGTCATAGCTTGGTGAACGGCATAGATACACCTGACTTCCTGAACACTAACATTGGCCAAGACGACGTCATGCATTAAGGAGTCAGCAGATGCAACATTAGATTGTGTCTATATCGTGGCATGGCCGCATATCCTACATGATTCTGTCGAACATTCCCGGAGGTATCTTACAACACCCTCCTGGCTCAGAAGTTCAACCATCGAGCAACCCGACAGTCCAATGCACAACCCTATCCACACCATGCCCGTTGATAGCACTGACGGGTATAGCCGTGCAATTTTCTGTCCACGCCCCTTCAACCCCACTTGGATGCGGCGTGTCTCCTCTCGTCACAGCAGCTAGGTACTCCCTCAGCTCGGCAAAGTTCTCCTGCGTGTTCGGCAGGTCGCCCTTGGTGGCGATGACGAACCACGGCTTGCCTGCGATGTGCAGGCCCGTCGTGCTCGGCGGCGGCGCGGCAAACGAGTCCGAGAATATCATCTGGTCGCCGTCGGCGTCGCGCGGCATGTCGGTGCCGGCTTCGGGGTCCCACTCGATCCTCGCCTCGCGCTCCCGCTCGGCCTCCTCGTCTTCGCGCATCTTGGCGTATAGGCCGACCTCGTTCCACAGGGATTTGAGCGCCTTCACCGCATTTCCAGCGCTGAGGTCGATGACGAAGGCGAGGACGCCGGCTCGCTCGACGTGCCGGAGGAAGGCTATCCCTAGCCCTTTGTCCATGTGGGCCCCTTCGATCAAGCCCGGAATGTCGGCTACTGTGAATCTAGTCCGCTGTTGCAGTTCGGTGTCGGCACTATCCGGAACAGCATAGGGATCGTCGTTTTCGGGTCGAGGTTCGCGCTTCCAGCTGGTTACCGAAGGTCGTCCCTTGTTGTTGTCGAGCACGACGGTGCCGACGTTGGGCTGCAGGGTGGTGAAGGCCCAGTTGCCGACGCGAGTACGGCTGTTGCTCATTGCCCGAAGAAGCGTGCTCTTTCCGGCATTCGGAAGGCCGACTAGGCCAACATCAGCCAGAAGCTTAAGTTCCAGCTCGATCTGCATCGAGATGGCATCTTCGCCCTTGGTAGCGAACAGCGGCTTGGGTCGTTCCCGCGACACAAAGTGAGGGTTTCCAAGCCCCCCAATCCCTCCAACAGCAAGCAGAATCGGCCGCGGTGTTGGTCTGGAGAGGTCCAGGTGCACCGGTGCGGGTGGCTGGGCATATAACCGCTCGCGATGTGGCAGTCGTGGCAGCACAATCCGTTTCGCCTCTGACGACGAACAACCGGGGTAAAGCAGCCATTGGTCCCTGTCCGGGTCCTCGAGGGCTTCCAGCTCCTCAAAAGGGTGATTCCCCCCTTCCTCAGCTGCGGCTTCAGCAGCTTCGCTCCGCGCAGTAGCGGCCTGGCGTCGTTTCCTATCCCTTTGCCATTTCTGCCGCCGTGACAAGAATCGGTCCTCGGCTACGGGATCGTTGCGCTCCAATTCCCTCACTATAGTCCCGACCGGAACTACTATGATGACATCGTCACCCTTCCGCCCTCCTTGGTTGTCGCCTTGGCCCGATTTCCCCTTGCCGGCTCGGATGAAGCGTCGCCGGGCCAGCTTGTGCAATGAAGTCTCGCCGTGGACGGCTTGTATGTAGATGTTCCCTCCATGTCCGCCGTCGCCGCCATTCGCAGGTCCGTCGGCCAGGTAAGCCTCCCGTAAGAAGGATATACATCCGTGGCCCCCAGCTCCGGCGTAGAGCGTCAACTTGGCCTTGTCGGCAAAGTTCGGCATCGAGAAGTCATCTGGCGCTGGGTTGAGTCTCGATCCATACTCTGCGGGAGTTCGGGTCGCCGTGCTATCGGTGCTGTTCGACCTGTGATCGCATGGCCTCGAGAGGAGGCGTGGGACAGTCGCGCGGGCGGAGCACCACGAAGGGTAGAGAAAAGGGAGAAAGAGCGTGGGCGCTGACGAGCAGCGAGGAGCCATAGTGGCGGCAGAACGGGCTGGAATCCCTCCAGTTCAGATACACCGGCTTTGAGGCAAAAGAAGACGACGAAAGATGTGACAGTTAAAATATGAGATAGAGACAACCCGGTGGATGGAGCGTGGAAGCTTGCATGGAGAGGACCGTAACAAAAATTCCAGATAAGATAAAGGCTACCCGCACCCCCAATCGTGGACTCGGAGAGGCTATGCCTAATTCGGTATGGTCGATCCACCACCGAGCCTCATCTCCATCCTCTGTCCAAAAGACAAGGGGTGCCAGATTCCCAGCTTTGAACTTCAGGGCTGGAAGAGGCTGCGGATAACTGACGGCCATTGGAGGCCGGCAGCTCGCAATTTGAGCTATTACTGTATATGCCATTGATGTAGGGAGCCCGATGGCAGCAAGCTTCCGCACCTCGGAGTGGCACTCTCGCACTGCTGCTCCTGAAAATGCGGTGTGGTAGATGCGTGTCCGATGCAATCGCCCCAAAAGCTGCAGCATCACAATGGACATCATTCGCTCGTCCGGGGGGCTTCTTACCCGCCTCCACAATCGCCGTCTATTTTCTCGGTTCTCCTCAATCTTCCCCCGCCGGCTTGCTGTGGCTGTCTTCCCTCACAATCGCCCGGAAGCCAGCAGCACTTTTGACTAGCCTGCTGCTGCGAAGTAGCACAGTTGAGACGGTGACTTGTCGCGTCCGCTTCTTTGAACATTCCATTCCATATTGGCCGGTTGGTTACCATATCAACATCAGGCGATAGACGGACATCACATATCTAAATTGTTTCTTGCTCCTCTCCCGCGTTGTTTCAGGAGTTCTTGTGCTTCTTCATCATTACTAAAACAACCGACACCACATCCGTCACCGCGTCCTTCTGGTCTCATAACGCGTTCCACGCCGTTCTTCTCTCACTGCAGACTGCATTCCCAGGCCCGGGGTCGTTAATGGGTGTGCGTTGAAGCGGAGCACGAGGCAATTGAGAGTCAATTGGTCCAAGAACTGGACTTGCCAGGTCATCGGCGAGTCGTCGATTGGGTTGCTGCAAGCTGCAAACCGGCCTCTAGCTCTGGGCCCGCATTCGAGCCACGACACCGCACTCTCTGCTGTCTGTCTCTCAACGAGGTTAAGTCGGGCTGCAATTGTGGTAGCAGCCAACCCTCACGAGGGCAGCTTCTGCAACTTTGACGACTAGCCACTCTTTCTCATATCTCGCCATCTCTCCGAGCAGCTCGTTTCGCTGCACCTCTCAACCAAAGAGACCTGACTGCAGCCCACTGCCTGACCTCTTACTCGACGGGGTCGCCCGTCCAAGGTTGTCGTGGGCTCACAGTCTCTCTTCGGCGCGGGCATACCTCTACCACACAACTTCTGCCCACGGCCGTTCGTTCGCTGCTTATCCTTTCTGCGCGGCGTGACTGCTGCATGACTGCTGCCAGCGACATTCTGCACTGCTGCTGGTGCTGGTGCTGCTGCTGGTCATACTCCCTTTCCCTTCTCTTGCCGCGGCAGCACGCGTGACTCGCACCGTGATACATATCTCTCCGCTGCGGAGACCAGGTCAGTCAGGTCTCCTTCTTCCTTCTTGTCGCTCCGTCCATTCCTCCCCTCCACGCCGTCCTCCTCCGTAGCCACATCTTTTGCCCATCACACTGCCGCTCCTTTGCAGTTCTCGTCTCGATTGTGGGCAGGAACCGACACGGTCATGAGGGAGACATGATCTTTTTTACGGCATCTTTATTGTATAATCACCTGTAGCTTTCTGTACTATATCCGCCCTTCATGTCGACCTCCTCGCGTCTCAACATCACCATCACCCCTCGCCCCGCTAAAGCCATGTACTCGACAGACTACCAATACGAAAAGCCCCGGAAGTCCGTCATCAGGATGGACCCGGACTGCGCTATATGCCGGGCACCGGCGAATATGCAATGTGACTGTGAAGCCAAAGGCCTCGACACCGCCGTACGGCAGGCCGAGGCCAGGATGATGCAGTCCATATACAACGACATCCGGTAACCTAACTCCAACCTGCTTCCACTTCACCTCTCTCCTTCACTTACACTCCCTTCCAGAAGTTGGGTCCGCGGCCACGCCCAGGACTATATCCTAGAGTACTTCCGCCTCCTGACCGACCGCCGCAAAGCCGCCCACGCCGCGCACCTGGACCGCATCAACCGGCACGCCTTCCACTACTACCACGCCCCGCCCCACCCCAACGAGATCGCCGCCGCCCAGGCCCAGCTCAAGCGCGGCATCGACGAGGACTGGCAGGCCTCGGTGCAGCGCTACCCGGAGGTCCTCGAGTACTTCTACAGCCTCGTCGAGCTGACCCTGCCCGACGACAACGAGCCCGCCGTCAAGGACCCGCCGCTCTCGGCGCTGAGCGGCGGGTCGAGGAAGGCGGGCCGGAGGCTGGCGCCGGGCACCACCATCGTGAGCGGTCCGAGCCTCGCGCACGAGCCCCTGCCCAGGAGGACGCCGCCGCCGCCGCTGGAGCCGAGGCGGACGCCCGCCCCGAGAGGGGGGAGGAGGTACGCGCCGCCTGCGCCGGGGCCGACTACTTATTATGCGCCGCCTTACGGATCGTAGGGGTTGTCAAAGACTATATAAATGGCACGTTGATACGTTCACTTTCCTGCGCTTTCCTTTGTCTACAGGGGGACTGGTAGGACGACCCGCTACGATGTCACGAATGCAACGACAAATGAATGGCATTTTTTGGAGCTCTGGGGAACGCCATCTATTGCATAGCGCGGGATCATAGCATGTTTCTGACGTTCTGCTCTTAGACATGTGTCGGGATTATTCTCTGATACAAACGCCTCCAAATTTTATTTTTTTTCCTTCGGGGCATCATCTTCATATCTCACGGTTGTCATTCTGCCCATAACCGGACCGGGGCAGGGAAGGATAGGCTTGGTGTTCTATCGGGTTGCAATTTCCTGAGGGTGGAGACTGACATTATTCGTTTCAACTTTCTCGCGTCGACACTTTGGACGGCTGTGGCATTACATTTACGGAAGATTGCGAATAGGGGCTGCCAAGATCTATCTTGTGGGAAAAGAGGTGGGCATGTCACGGCGTGGTGGGAAAATGGATAGCACCATATATAATGAGCGTTGAGACCAGTAGCTGGAGGCTCTCACTCGGTTGCTTAGTGAATCACAATGATCCTTCTGCCCTTCCCATAATTGAAGGCAGTGCGCTGGTGGTGTGTTGCGGGTGGTGAGGCCTGACCGTCTTGTGGCCCAACGAGCCGCATGTCTGCCCAAGGCCATGGACGCTAATGGCTACCTTATCCAAGGGCAGTCGGTATCCAAGGCCATGCCGCTGCACCGAAGCGATGGAGGAGAGAAAGGACCAGTGGAATCGCCGTGATGGATCTGACCAGGACAGTCGACGTCGATCCTTTTCAGATATGGTCACGGAACTGGAGCAGACACCGAACACTGTCCTGGATTTCATAAAAGAACTTTGATATTTCAGGCCCCGGAGGCTCGACGTTCGACGTTGTCGCTATGCAGATTTTTGTAGTTCGACAAGGGCTAGTAATGCCTGCGGCACACGCTCCTCCTCCATCCTTCATCTAGTTTTCGTCCTCCTTTTCAACGAGTCGAGGCTTCCGCACGTGTCCAGTCCTTATTCCTTCTCACTCGATTCAAAGATGACTGCCAACAGAGCGCCAGGGATACACGTGCAACAGCCCGGAAAGACATGATTCCTGAGGTCTAAGGTGGTCAGGCTCCTATGCCTTGACCTCCTCCGCCTGCTTGTCCTCCACCGCGATATCCTTGACGCCCTCGGTAACCTCGGCCACGGCCTTGTCCTCCGTCTTCTCCGTCTTCTTGCCGTTGGCGGCGCCGTTGGGAGTCCCGGACGGTGCGCCCGACTCCTCGGCCTCGAGGCGCTCGATCTCCTTCTTCGCCTTCTCGATGTTCTGTGAAACAAGGTTAGCTATTGTGTCAGAGCGGCAAAAGGAGGGAAGCGAGGGAAAAACTCACCCGCTTGGTCTGCTCGGGTTGCTCCTTCTTCCAGTTCTCGAGCTTAGCTTTGACCTTCTCCGTGACGGCCGGCACATCAGCCGGGCTCATAGGCGGGTCGACACCGACGAACGCGCAGTCCTCGATAACCGATGGCGGGACCTGGAACGTCTTCGAGACGGGCTCCGCATGCGCCTTCTTGCCCTTCTTTCCCTTCTTGGCCGGCGCGAAGAAGTCCTCCTCGCGGTCCTTCTTGCTCACCAGCTTGGTGCCCTTGATGCCGCTCTCGTCGACCTTGCGCTGCGCCTCGGCGCCCAGACCCTTGTTGGCCAGGAGGGGGGCGGACTTCTCGGCGACGTGGGTGGGGTCGAAGAAGTGCAGCAGCGAATTCGCCCGACGGATCTCCTCGAGGTAGGCCGGGTCGCTGGCCTCCGCCAGCATCTTCTGGGCGCGCTCCATGCGGCGCTCCTTGGCGATGCGGTCGCGCTCGGCCTGGTGCCTCTCGCGCTCCTTGGCCCGGCGCTCCTTCTCGTACTCGGCAAAGGCCTTGCGGGCGGTGTGGTACTCGTCCTTGAGCTTGCGGACGGCCTGGAACTTCTCGTTCTGCTCGGCCTGCAGCTTGGTGCGCTCGTCGCGGAGGGACGACAGCGACTTGTAGGCCTCGTCCTGCTCGGCCTTGATGGCGTCGAGCTCGGTCTGGATCTTGGTGTACTGCTCGCTCAGCGCCTTGGCCTCGGGGTCGTCCATGCTGTCCTTGATCTCCTTGATCTTGGAGCGGAGGTCGTCGATCTGCTTCTGGGCGTCGTCGAACTGCGAGAAGTTCTTGCGGGTCTTGCGCAGAGACGAGATCTCGGCCAGGGCCTTCTTCTCGTCCACCAGCTTCATCATGCCGCCGTTGACCTGGGCCTCGAGCCGGGCGATCTCGCGGTCGACCTCCTCGGTGGACTTGAAGGGCACCTTGGCGCGGGCCGTCTTCTGCTCGGCGATGCGGCTGCGCAGCTGGTCGTCTAGGCGCTTGATCTGGTCCAGCTTGGAGGTGCGCGCGTTCTTACCGCCGGCCTGCTTCTGGCGAATCTCATTGGCTTGGGCGATGAGCTCGGCGCGGCGCTTCTGGGTCGGGTTTTGCGAGTCCTTGTTCTTGTTGGGCTGGGCGAGCTCGATTTTGGCCTTGATGGCATTCTGTTTGGTCATTGTGTCAGTATTGTGGACCTAAGGTAGCCGAGCGATATTGACACGTGAAGACAGAGGAGAAGCATGCGGGTAAGGTAGGGACCACGCATCGAAAAGTGCCCCGTCCATGCATCTACCCATTGCAGACAAGGGTAGCAGTCTATCATAGTGACAAAGACTTACGTAGCGGGCCATGGCATCATCGTACTCTTTCTGAGCTTTCTTGAGGTTCTCATTAAAGAGGGCCTCATCGGGGCGGGTAGGTCTCGCAGCCGGGGCAGCAGCCGCCGGGGCAGTCGCCGTGGAGTCAGCCATGATAGAGAAGTCACCGAAGACGGGCACACGTCGGATCAGAGGCAAGAAGCCGGTTAGGCGAAGAGCGAGAGTGTCGGGCAGTCACCGTGCAGCGCTGAGTACTGTACGAGAACGGGGAGATGGTGGACAGGAAGAAGGGGGTCCAGGAATTGGGGGAGGTCGAGACCCTTGAATAGGAACTTTGTATTTTCCCCACTGACAAATTTCCAAAGTGCACTCGTGGCAGTCGCCAGTTGCCGGGGTCCGAGCGTCCTCGGGGTAAGACAGACCGCCCGCTCTTCTTCCTTACCTTCTCTTTTGACAACCTCAACAGACCTACTGAGAAACGACATGACGGCAGCCCTTGATGACTCTCTTTGTCCATAAAGTATCAACATGTTCTCGTGATCAATTGCAAGGCTTGTGTCAGGGAAACTGGCCCCTCAAAAGCCACTGGAAGTGCTGGTGGAAGAGCGTCCACACTCAAGGTTGCGCCTGTTCAGGGTTAGGGTATGTACATTGTGAGTGTGATCTACTGTGATAGTTGTACCAAGGCTTGTGCGATCTGTTATTGTAGTATTTTGGACGGCTATTGGCGATTTGGTGCCTGGCTTTATCTTCTCACCGTATTCTCGCTAGGGTACAGAAGGCTTCTGGGCAAAGATCTGGGACTTGGAATATACAGTCATTGTCATCTTCAGAGGGGAGAGCATCGTTTAGATTTGTGGTAGGACGCTCCATCAGCGATCACGGTTCACGGTTCACAGTTCACAGTTCTTAGTTCATGATTAATTACATAGCTGGCACTGCCTGTTGACCCCAATAAGCAGGAACAATGGATAACAGACACGAGATGGGGAAGAGAATAGGACTCGGGGAGGATTGGGAGTGAAGGGACACAATTTAGGCGATGCATTTTCCATGTTGCTCAACTGCTTTCATGCTGTTAGTGATGATTTTAGCAGCTCGAAACTTTGATGAAAGCCACAAATGGACAATCCAGCAAAGAGACTACCATTTTCTGATTTTCGAGCGAGGTCCCAAAAGTGGGGCACTGTGAGGCTCCAGCCGGTGTTTTGCCGATCACTTCACCTTTGACACCCCTGCAACTTTTTTTGTCCTTAGCCGCCTTCAGCCTTTCAGACCTCGCTGCCGATTTCACGTCGATTCTGCCAACTCGCAAATCAAAACAGCCCTCCAACAAGCACCGCCGTCCCCTTTCTCACATACCAACCCGAACAACCTTCTACAGTAACACGATGGACGGCGACGTATTCTCCAAGGAAGTCGTCCGACTGTGGCGGGCCTGGAAGACAGTCCACGAGATGGTTGTCGACCGAGTATGTCAACCTCATCTCCCCTCAGCTGTCTTTGACCCAAGGTCCTGCTGAGGGCTTGTCGCGAGCCCATATCTAACATGGCACCCAGGGCTACGAACTTGCCGAGGACGAAGTGCACATTTCGCTCGACAAGTTCAGACTAGACTACACCAACGCTGACGGCAGCCCCAAGTAAGCGCTCCTTGGCCCTCCCCCTCTCTCTTCCCTCCCCATCGTCCTCCTCCTTTCCTCCAATCCCAGCTGCTAACCTTCAACCCAACCACGTAGCCGCGCAAAAATGCAATTCTCCGCCCGCCCCTCCGAGGCCATGATCAAGAAATACACCCCGCCGCCAACCCCCTCCAACCCCGACCCGGCCCCGGAGGTCGGCAGCATCTGGGTCGAGTTCTGCACCGACACGGGCTCAGTCGGCACAGGCACCATGAAGAAGTTTGCCCACTTCTGCTCGGCCAACAACTACAAGGTCGGCGTCTTCGTCACGCGGGCGGCCCTCTCCCCCGCCGCCCGCCGCACCATGGCCGCGGGGTCGGGAGTCTACACCACCCTCGAGGCCTTCCTGGAGGAGGACCTGCTCGTCAACATCACCAAGCACGAGCTCGTGCCGAAACACAACCCGCTGAGCAAGGAGGAGAAGGTCGCGCTGCTCAAGCGGTACCACCTCAAGGAGACGCAGCTGCCCAGGATCCTGCAGAAGGACCCCATCGCAAGGTACCTGGGGCTGAGGAGGGGCCAGGTGGTCAAGATCATCCGGGATAGTGAGACGGCTGGACGGTATGCTAGTTATCGGCTCTGTGTTTGATGGTGGAAAGGACGGTTGTATGTGTGGTTTCGGCGGCGTTGGTCATTGAGAAAACTCGAGGTTTTTGCTGGCTGGCTGGCGTTACAGGAGCATGGAGTTCTGCATTGCTCCGATGGTTGGGAGACAGGATGGAATTCGGCCTATACAGGGCATCCTTCATGGCATAGGTCGTAGCAGAGCATGTCTTCTGATATGAAATAACGCGGTGAATTGCATTGTCCTCTGTCTCATTGATGACCTTGACATACAGTTGTGTATAATCCTCCGTTTTACGAACACTCTTGGCCATCTGGCCCTATATAAAGCTCTGGGTATAAACATAGACGCCAGTACTAACATTAAGACCAACAGACCTGCCCAGATCTTTATCAAAGAGTCCGCTTGCTATGACTCCGGCGGGACCTGTTTGCTCTTCCTATCCCGGCCGACAGGAACCATGCATATCACCCCTCAAGACTATGTGTCGCCGGTATGTGCACCCTCACCGTTTCCTCCAATTAAACATTTCATATCAAGAACTCGCTCAGCACGTCAACCCTCGTCCTCGCCGTCTCAGAACCCTGCTCTCCCTCGCCCATGATCCGCATAATCTGAATCATCCGCGCTGGGCATCCCGTTAGCAAGCACACAACATCCCGCAAATCTCGCACTTCCTTAGGAAGAGTACTCACTGATATCGGCCCTTGCCCTCACAAACAGCGGGTCCTTTGCCACCGCATCCATGCCTCCGGGCTCCTTCATCGCCTCGCGCAGCACGGTCCCGATGCACAGCGCCTCGAGGAAGGCGCGGTGGTTGAACACCCACCACACCCGGGCCTCGACCTCGAACAGGCTGTACAGCACGAAGAAGGCCGTGATGGCGTCGTGCGCGGCCTCGAGCGTCCCGCGCACGTTGAGCGGCACGTCGGCGCTCTCGCTGGCGTGCACGAGCATGAGGTTGTGGAAGTAGTTGCTCGTCAGGAAGAGCGTCTGCCGGACGACGCGCTTGTTGGTCTGCGCCATGACGGTCAGGGACTCGGCGTCCCAGCTGCGGAAGATGTCCGGGAAGGAGCGGTAGACGGCGCGGAAGTCGGCGACGAGCTTGGACTTGTGGCGCTGGGTCGTGCAGATGGGCAGGTCGAGGGAGCGGGGGGAGCAGATGGTCTCCTGGACGAGGTTGGCCAGCGTCCAGGAGCCGCGGATGTAGGCCGTGTCGGTCGGGTCGCTGTTGGCTATCGACGACGAGTCGTCGATCAGGTCGTCGACGCTGACGTCTGTGTGGGTCGCCGAGGGGGGGAGAGATAGCAGCACGGTGAGGAAGGTGTCTTGCAGTAGCACGGCCTGCCAGACTTTTCGGCGCTGGTCCTTTTCGAAGGTCGACGCATTGGGCGTGACGATGTTGGGGTCGCGATGCAGGCCCATGGCGTAGGCTTGCCGCATCAGTATCCCGCCAAAGGCCCACCCGTCGGAGGCGTGGTTGTCGTTTATGAGAAAGTAGGTGATCAACACCATGGCTTGTATGGATCGAATCGATGCGGTGCTAAGGTACGAGTTCATCCTAAGCGCCTGGTTGCTCGCGGATGCGTAAAACTCGGCTGTCTGCTTCCGCTCGACCGGCGAGGTTGAGGTGACGAACTGCGTGCCCAGAGCGAGCATGACGAACAGCAAGGCGACGAAGGCGGCGTCGGTGCTGTTCTTCTGGGGCGGCGGTAGGGCCCAGAAGTGCTCGTAGTCGGCGTAAAAGGTCTGCCGGTGCAGCATCGGGTAGACCGGGTCAACGCACTCGAAGTAGCGGCCGAGGAGGATGTCCGCTTGCACCTTGTCTGGTAGGACGGATATTACCTCTGGAAGGCCGCCCTCGCAGGTCCAGTAGTTGGCAAAGGGGTGCTCCGACCCGATGCCAAAGACATTGGATGCCCCAGGCCTAGAGTAGGGGACATTGGAGAGCAGGCCCGTCGATAGTGCTATGGCTCCCCGGGACACCCCTTGGCTGGTGGTGAGGCTCCTGTCCGCAAAGTTGGGAGGGACGGGCGAGTCTGGACCGTCAGCCCTCTTCTTGGGCGGTTTGGTCATCCGCCGTCCGTTGGCTGCATTTCGCGATGTCTCCCTGCACACCGTGAGTATAAGATCACCGTTATGAGGCGGTAGAGTAAGGCTTACTCTAGGAGATTGGCGACATGCGCATATTTGCACTCCGTCTGACGCTTGATGCCTGTAGAGAGTCAGTCATCAGACACATGTTTCGTAGACGGCGTTGGGTTGACTTACAAGCTAGGCAATGTGGTCTGCCTCGGTCACACTGTACAGACAGTTAGTACTATAGACTGAAGACGCGAGTCGAAGCCAGAGTGTTGATCAGAGGAGTGTTGCATTGCATGCATAGACGGAAAAGACAGGGCCATGGGATGGCCGTGTCTCACTTGTCTAAGCCTCCAGACAAGCTTGCGCACGAGGTACATGCAGTTGAGGATCCCTTGCCATAACATATGGCAGCTGCACTCGCAAGTTGTGGATGCGGCAAGGGATGAGATGATGACTAAAATGAAAAGGACAAACATGCCTTCGTCTTCCTCTCAACACATTCAAAGCATGACAGCGTCGGCTTGTTGCGCTTCTGCTTCTTCTTCGGGTACTGGTCACCGGTTCCGGCCGGCGATGCGGTGCTGCTATCACCGTCGAGGGGGTGCGACTGGTCGCGACTCGGCGTTTCCGTGCTCCGTCCGCCAACATCCAGACTCAACTGCGGCGGGCGCTGCTGGTAGGGCTGGCCACGTCCGTTGACGTCGCCAACTGCATCCTCATAAGGCCGTTTCACGCCAGCCACAGCATTGAAACCGCTTCCATTTGGCAACTGCTGCTGCTGCTGCTGCTGCTGTGGTACTTGAGCCTGATAAGCAGGCGCGGTGGAGGCGTAGATGGTGGATGCTGGGTTAGGCGACAAGACAGACTGCATGAAGGACTGCTGCTCCATCATGACGACATGCAGAGGAAAGCACCAAAATGCCGGCGCGGCACTTTCAGCTGCAGCGTGCACGAGCGGCTGATCTTGCCTTGTTCTTGGCGTCTGGACCAGGAAACGATTTGAGCCTCTCGGAAATAAAGGGTTCGTTTGCGGCGACAAGACTTTTTTGCGCTTGGTGTTGCGGTCGTTAGACAGGACCCGGCGCCGGCTTTGATGGCTGGAAATAAGAGCTGAACTTGGCTGAGGGGGAGTCAACTAACGCGGACTCGGTGAGCGGCAATGGGGATCTGGATGAGTGACAGGATTCACGACGAGGGACTGGAAAGAAAACGGCGGTAAAGGGGACGAAATGAGGGGAAAGGGCTTTGGCGACAATGGCCGGCAAGAATGCCGCAACTGAAATGTTCAAGTTTTATTACGCGATTCTGACTTCAGCAAGGGCCGTTGAATCTGGTGAGCTCCAAGTGAATGCAGCGGCGGCGGAATGGGTGACCGATATTTACCTAACCAAAGGCGGGTTGGGGCAACGGTACTGCAGTACGTATGAATGGATGTTTGCGGATGGAAAGTATACACTTATGAAAGGGCACATGCCTAAGGTCCACGCCGCCAGGAATACCGGTGCTCTTCTCATCACCCATATTGACCCTCCAGTGTATCCCGTCAGTCATTCCCCCGAGAGACCAATCCGTGCCTTCGCATCGGCAACAACATGTCCCAGGTCATTTTGAGATCACGGGACAAAGATGGCCCTCACTCAGCGATCACAATTCCTTTCTCTGCCTTGCGGGGTTGAGCTGCGTCCCCACTGTCATAAAGCTTTGCCACCCTCTGATTGGGTACCCTGTCTCGACGAGCCCGGTTACAGGTGGCTAACGGTTCAGATGGCGGGGTGACGTCGATGGATCTCCACCGGAGCTTCATTCGAGCATGAGCTAAGTTAAGGTACCACAGTAAGGTAAGTCGAAGGTTGGACAAACAGCATGGCGAGAGTCCGCCTGAACTTTATATATCGTTAGTCTGACAAAGAATTATAGAAAGTTTACTATCGCATGCCGGTGTATCTGTGCCTTGAACCCCAAATCCTCGATCTTCAAACGCAAGGTACCCTACGTCCATCGACAAAGTCATTGCGTCATCATCGTCAAAGCCGGCGGGAGTAACGGACTGTCGTAGATATTCGTACCTCCTCCAAGCTCTCAGCAACATCAGCGCGGTACCTCACTTACCTTAGCCACCACTACGAAAGACCGAGTCAATCGCATGCTGCGAACCTCATTCCGGCCGGTCGCTCCATCCAAAACTTACACACGTCTCATCTCCCCCATCACGGGCAGACCAAAGATGACATCCTCCCAAGCACCCGCTGTCCCGTCGACCGAGGCCCCCTGGCGCTCCGCCTTCGTCTCCCACATCGAGTCGTTGAAAACCCCCACCTTCGTCCTCAGCACCCTCCACCCCGTCCCGCCCTCGGAGCAAAAGACCCCCTCCTCCTCCATCCCCGTCGTCCCCCGGGCGCGGACCTGCATCTACCGCGGCCTCTGGGCCTGCCTCCCCGCCAGCTCCTCGAACAGCGCGCCCCTCAACCCGCCCGTCTGGGAGTCCGACCTGCCCACCTTCACGACCGACGCGCGCATGCCCAAGGCCGCCGACCTGGTCGACACCGCCGCCGGCGCCGGCGGGGAACTGAGTCCCGGGCAGACGGGCGGCGGCGGGCCGGTCGAGGCCGTGTGGTGGGTGGAAGAGAGCGGGACGCAGTGGAGGGTGCGGGGCACGGCGTGGGTGCTGGGGCCGGACGTGGACGGTGAGGAGGGCAGGAGGGCGAGGGAGGTCATTATGCGGAGGATGAGGAGGCGGGAACCCACCGGTCGAGGAGAAGGAGGAGGACAGGAGGGGTGGAGCTGGAGTAGGGAGGTCACCGCGCACTTTGGGAACCTGGCTCCGGGTATGAGGGGGAGCTTCAGGGGTCCTCCGCCTGGCTTGCCGATTACCGTGCCGCCTGAGGAAGGGCTGGGCGTTGGACAGGAGGTGGATGATTTGGAGGACCCCGTTGCCAGGAGGAATTTTAGGGTGGTGGTTATCGTGCCTGACGAGGTTGATCAGGTCGAGTATAAGGATCCGAAGAAGCCCAGACGGTGGGTTTACATCTACCGTGGACGGTCGTGGCAGGCGAAGGAGTCTGGAGGGGAGATCACCGGCGAGTGGGAGAAGGTTGAGGTCTGGCCATAGGGTGCTGGCATGCTCTCGGGTGTCTCTAGGTTCATTTCCATGGAATGTATGATATTTGATCGTTGAGCACGATGCTATCCCGATCAAGGATTCTACGTAGACGATATAATGAATGCCGGCGCGTGGAGCTTGGCCCTGACCGACTCGCATGCTTTGTTGGGCCCGGAATTCGTGCATTTGCAAAGTTTGTGAGACTGAGCTGATGAGCAGGGAATCCCAGGTGTGACACTGTCTTCTCTCATACAGGTCATTGATGCGAGTGAGCAAGCCACGATGACAGTGGCGCTCGAGGAGTCGTGCATAAGACCGCGAGCACAAGAGTTTGTTTCCAGTGCGACATAACAGACTGGTTTACCCCAGCTTGCTCTCCACCACAGAGGAGTTTCGAGACGTAACGTCAATATCCGGAGCGCATTGGTCGCGCTTCGGCTTACCGGGAAGATGGTAAAGAGTACGGTGGTATTGCCCTGCAGTTGCCCTGCCGCTCCCGCCACCCCAGATTGCACAGTGAATGTCCGTGAGCATAGTGTGGACCACTATCAAGCTTAAAGGGTGGCTAAGTCTAGAGGGGTAACGTGCGCCGTAGGGTTCAAGCCGTCGCCGCGATCAGATCGGTCTTTTACAAGTCTATGCTGAATCGCGAGTCCTCGTCTTTCCGGCCTGCGCGGCTCGTCTTGCGCATACTATATTGAAGTCTGTGTTGGTTTTGAAGGTCTGAAGAGCAGCCGTGCATGAAGAGACAAATAAATTGCCGGTCACAGACGACAGCCGTTCCATGACGGCGAGGCAGACATCTCGGCTGCTCGTGCATACAAAACCTGGTATCTGGGTGCTGTCCCGTTCAGGAAGCTGGGCCCAGTTGGCGAGGGGTTGAGTTGCGCGAATATCGCAAGGTGATTTTGACCAGAGGTACTTCATGGAAGGATAGATACGTTACCTGTCCGCTAGTAGTCGGTGTGCCGCCGTGCTGACGGAGTGCGGCAGCCTACCACAGCAGACGAGAATTGGCAGAATGGCGCCACTCCAACAGCGAGGTGCAGCGACACCGAGGCCCAGATAGGCAAGACGACAAGTCGTAGGAGATACGTATTGTTTGAAGGAGCAACAGCCTACACGTGTACCTTAAGGCAAAGGACCTGCTGGAGGGACGAAACGTAGTCAGGTCCCGTGACCTGGGCACCGCACATCAACTTGTGCATTCCAGTTCAACCCCGCTCGCCTCGGGCCGACCTTGATGTCTCAAAACGAGACATTGTAAGTCTCCCTTCCCTAAACCCGGGAATCCTCCTGCCGTGACGCTCTATTAGACTAGAAGATGACAGGATCGGACGGCATCTGCCTTCAAGGGGTGCACAATCTGAGGCTTTGCCCATGGTCGTCTTCGGATCACATGCACTAATAAGATAGCCCGAGAAGGTTTGGGGGCTTATGAGAGTGACCGGCACAGAGACCCGAGGGATATTCACGCAGCGTTCCAAGATCGCCGGCCACCGCTGATAGAGAGCCCCACTGCCACATGGCGACATGGCCGCCAAGATGTGGAAAAAGCCACCAAAACTCGTCTAGTGTACCGGCGCTGATGTGGATCGTTCTAAACCGACCGAGATGCAGTGTCGGCAATGCAACGCACAGTTTCAGTTTTGATCCAGATCGTCTCTTCGGTCGTTTCTCCGGGGGGACATTCGCAATTCGGGGCTTATGAGGACAGGAAGATGACTGCCTGAGATGCTTGAGATGCCTGAGCAAATCCGAGATAACTGATATGTGTACCGGGTCCGAGGTGGTGCCATGCGGATCGTTAGTTCGATGAAGGATACCAAAATGCTCACAGTCCTGGTTGGCAGTTTCTTGGGAAGCGAGATGATTGGAAGACGTGGCCGGTCTCGCTTCTGCTCCGCCAATCCACCAATGGCGTGGCAACCTGCCACTTCTTTGACCTTATCTCTGGGCCCTTTGTTGAAGGGCTGGTATACTGTGCTAGTAGAGTTTAGACTGGTCCAGCGAAATACTCGGCCCGGAGCAAATGTTGGTCAAGCCTGAAGAAACTGTGGAAATGCGGCGGACGTTATTCTCCAGAGTCTGAATCATGAGCACAGAGAGGTCATGTCTGGAGACGCCACGAGTATCACAGGGTTGATGCCTCCAAATGCGAAGCTTGGTCGACAAACGTCAAGTGACAGAGGGTGTTGTCGTGGCCAGCTATTGGTTCGGGACCGGTGGCCGAGGTGCAAGGAATCAAAGGAGGCACGTGTGTGTGCCACCCGCTTGATCTTTGCAGTGATGACTTTTGGGGGTCACGGTCGTCTCCAGCCACCCAGGGCTCGTCTAAGTGTAATTCCCGCCCAGCATCCGCAGCCAAGCTCTGCGTGACGGTGCAGCAGCAGCAGATCGCCGCTGATGCGCTCTTCTGCCCACCTCTCCGACCAGGGTCCAGCTGGAGGCGCCAGCGAAGCCGAGACTTGCGACAACCGTGGGACCATGACATTTTAAGATAAGGTAGCGCCCACACACTATACTAAGTCTAGCCTGGGCGTATCTGCAGCTCGCTAGTTTCCTGGTAGTAGTGCACAAGTGCTGCATATTATTAGCTCTGGATCCCTTCCCCGTCTTCTCGTCAGCACCTTCCACTTTCTCGCCTCCTTCTGCTGCTGTGTCGCTGCGCTTCCCTCTTCTTCTACACACTCTGCCGGCTGCCCATACTCGCTACATTCAGCAGACACGGACCCGACCTCTCTGAGTTCGAGGGGAGGAAATGCATCGAGTTCGTGATGCCCATGTCGAGGCATTCGAGTCGTCACAAACGCTTTGTCATTAGGTTCACGCAGCCTGCCGGCTCCAATACGACCCCGGAACCCCCGTTTTAGGTAACGGGATACCAACCAAGCTCTCGCTCCAGAACTTGGGAATGTCGACTCAACCACAGTTGCCATATTCAATACCACGACACAGGAAAGAATATATAGACATTACGCCGGTTAGGAAAATAGGGGCCTGAGCACCGTTATTCCCTCCCCCGCTCGTCCCCTCTGCGGAGGTTGACGAGCGCGGCATTCCAGTGCGCGCAGCACCATGCCACTCTACTCGGATCCGCCGCCGCTCCGACCGTTCCAGGAAGACAAGCCGACTCTGCTTGTATGCTGGTGGATCACCCTCTTCTGCACCGTCATCATACTGCTGCGAGTCGGCGGTCGGTTCGTAAGGTCGGAGCGGCTCTTCAGGGAGGATAAGGTCGCTGCGCTGGCACTGATACCCCTCTACCTGCGCATGGGCGCCGTCCATGTGATCTTGATGTACGGGACCAACAATGTACAACTGGCTGGCGCACATCTTTCGGAGAAGGAACTACGCGACAGGAGGATAGGCAGTGGTTTGGTACTTCTGAGTCGGATTCTCTACGCCGCGACGCTGTGGACCCTCAAGAACACCATTCTCGAATTCTTCCGGCGCCTAAACATCACATGGCAACGGTCTTACCAGATCACGCTCAACGTGATCCGCTGCACCCTGGTCGCAACCTTCGTGGCGGTTGTCATCAGCGACTTGGCCGAATGCCACCCCTTTTCCCACAACTGGCAGGTCGTTCCAGATCCCGGAGGCAAATGCCGCCAAGGATACGGTCAACTGTTGACCATGGCTGTCTGCAACGTCTTCACAGACCTGTTACTTGTCATCTTCCCCATACCCGTCATCGTGGGCAGCGGCATGACCCTCAAGCGCAAGGTCCAGCTCATCCTACTCTTCTCATTAAGTCTGGCACCGGTAACAGTGACACTATATCGTGTGCCTCACATCATCGACGACCACGGGAGCCAGGCGACGCGGTCTCTGTACGCTTCGGTGGAACTGCTTTTCGCCACGGCTGCGGCCAACGCCCTGGTTCTGGGCTCTTTTGTGCGGGACCGCGGCGTCAAGAAGAAGCGGTTCAAGTACGGATCAGTGGCTGCAGGGTCGATGGAGCGCTCATCCGGCTCCAACTCCCGACGACCGACATTGAACAAGCACTGGGGCAGCCTGGAGGATCTGGCTCGAGACACAGGCTTCGGCGTGGTACCCGAGCTGCGGGAGAGCGACTCAGAGGCTCACGATCGCCTCTACACGCCTGCCCCGACTTTGACACCCACAGACGACATGAACAACTGGCACTTTCCGGGCCAGAAGCGCACCAGCACGCGGAGCGACGACTCACTGCTATCGCGAGACCAACCGCCGAGCGCCAAAAGTAACTGGAGCAATTCTAATAGCACTCCGCGGAAGGTCTCCTTCTTTGACGTCGGTGGCTTGCTGGACGAAGAACCTATAAGCCGGCAGAACAGCCATATATCGAGCGATGGCGGGCCTTTATCGTCGCACAGCCTTCCCTCCCCATCGGTCCCTGCGAGCGGCAGCGGGTTCCGGAGAGGATCTACTGCGTTTCTGCAGGATATCGGCGGGCTCTTAAGCCCAGCCTACAGGCCTGCTGGCAACATCAACGCCCCCAAGCTCAAGACCGCTACCGAGCTACAGCCTATCAGGTCCGAGCCTGAATCACCGTATTCGACACCATCACCCACTCACCGCCCTTCCGACGGGATGCGGGATCTTGTTCTGCATGACCCTGGCGGACTCCTTAACACAAATAATACAACTTAGATTCTTGAAGCGGAATGATAGCATGGTCTTGCGGAGCCCATGATTCAAAGGGTTTTTTTTTCCTTCCTTTTTTTCACACTACACTACATGGCACGGCGCCAGAGGGAGTTCTTGGGACTAGAACAGCGCAGGCGCCTTGGTGTTCAGGATACACCACGCTTCACTTGTGGCATATTGAGCTGGACATAGGGATTGGGTTACGACTACTGCATAACGACTTCGCATTTATGGATGATGAACGGGGGCGGGAAACGAGGCTGTTTCTCCTGGTTTGGCTACAATGGCGTACGCTTTGTCGTTTTCTGGCATCGCCATCGGAGCCACCTAACGGATGCTTGGGGCCGGATCATCATTCTACATATACCCATTTGGAGATAGCGATGTTATACAAATTAATTACACCAATACTTGAGAAGTAGAGATGCACATAGATTATGCCGATGCCGATGGGATCCTCAGTCTCCTGGCGCAGTGAAGCGAAAAGTGCCTCGCATCGCAATCACCGCAGGTTACCCTACCAATCTACAGTGCCGCAGTCGCCGTTGATCCCCTAAGCCATCTCCTGCCTAGACAATATCTCCAGCACGCCGTGGCCCGCAGCGACACAGCTGACTTTATTGAGTACCCTTCTCCCCGTTTATAGTATGTATGTACATACCTGTGTTACCGTTATACAGGTGCGCTCGACAGGAAGACGAAGCATAATTCCATCCGATCGGTACATTATCATCAGGTGCTCATCAGGAGGTCCCAACTTCAGAGGTAGTAGGAAGAACATGGGAGTAGGATGCCTATGTCGGGTCAGTTTTCTGCACGAAAGTTAGCCAGTCCCACGTTAGACCCTAACCCGGAAGCGCGAACCATGACATGCGTAAGCGCTATGCGGGGGCGGGGTCCGCAACAGAAAGTTTTGAGAAAGTCGAGCTCCAAAGGTTCTGCGTCGCAAGAAATTCGAGACCAGCATCCAGTCCCGTCACGCACAACGGGACTTCTTCAACTGCATCAATCCACATCATGGGCCGTGGAGGTTTCAGGGTATGTTTTTTTTTCGTGTCTTCTCAACGAGATTGTCCGGAAAACTAACATGACAAATGACAGAACCGCAACCGCGGCGGCGGCATGCGCAGAGACCGCAAGGATCGCGACGCCAATGCTCCTCACCGCCCGTACACGAGATACCCAGATGTTGTCAAGTCGAACGAAAAGCTCGAGCAGTACTACAATGCCCTGCTCGAGCTGCCTGAGGAGGAGAGGACGGCGTTCTGGGACGCCCTCAAGCGGGAGCTTCCCAACAGCTTCCGGTTTTGTGGTTCCAAGGGGTACGTAAATGTCTGCGCTGACCAGAGCCGACCTTCCTGCCGCTAACTGTCTGCCAGCCACGCACTGGCGGTCAAGCGCCTTCTCCAGACGCGGTACATACCCGAGATCACCAAGATCGCCCAGCACGACGGGCAGCCCGTCTCCCCGCCCGAGCCCGTGCCATGGTACCCCGACAACCTCGCCTGGTGGATGACCACCCCGAAGAACGTCATCCGCAAGTTCCCGCCCTTTGCTTCCTTCCAGAAGTTCCTTGTCTCCGAGACCAGCGTCGGCAACATCAGCCGCCAGGAAGTGGTCAGCATGATCCCGCCCCTGCTTATGGACCTCAAGCCCGGCATGACGGCGCTCGACCTGTGCGCCGCTCCCGGCAGCAAGGCTGCCCAGCTCGTCGAGATGATTCACCGCGGAGAGGAGGCCCGGCTGCACAAGGTGATGCAGTCCTTCACCGGCGAGGACCTGCGGGAAGCCAAGGACGACCCCGAGGAAGAGGAGGCTGCCAGGCTCGAGGCTGATCCGAGCGATGATGGTCGCGCTACCGGACTTATGATCGCCAACGACATGGACTACAAGCGCAGCCACATGCTTATCCACCAGCTGAAGCGCCTGTCGTCGCCGAATCTGATCGTCACCAACCACGACGCTACGCTTTTCCCCCAGCTCAGGATACCGAACCCTTCAGACCCGACCAAGAACAACTACCTCAAGTTCGACCGCATTCTCGCCGATGTCCCTTGCTCCGGCGACGGCACCCTGCGGAAGAACGTCAATATGTGGAAGGACTGGTCGCCCGGCAACGCGCTGGGCCTGCACACCACCCAGGTTAGGATCCTGGTACGCGCCCTGCAGCTGCTCAAAGTGGGCGGACGCGTCGTCTACTCGACCTGCAGCATGAACCCTGTGGAGAACGAGTCCGTCGTGGCGGCCGCCATCGAGCGGTGCTGCGGCCATGACAAGGTCGAGATCGTGGACTGCAGCGACCGCCTGCCCCTGCTCAAGCGGAAGCCCGGCATGAAGAAGTGGAAGATCATGGACAAGTCGGGCCGGCTGTGGAACACATGGCAGGAGGTGGAGGAGTACACCAAGACGACCGAGGACGGCGTCGCTCCGGGCCGCCTGGTGGAGACCATGTTCCCGCCTACCCAGGGCGACTGCGTCGACCTGCCGCTGGAGCGGTGCATGCGCGTCTACAGCCATCTGCAGGACACGGGCGGCTTCTTCATCACGGTGCTGCACAAGAAGGCCGAGTTCAAAGCCAAGCCCGAAGCAGCGGCCAAGCAGCCGGTGCACACCAACGGAGTCAAGCGTCCGCGCGAGGAAGGTGCCGCTGAGGACCAGGAGTCTAAGCGACCGAAGACCCAGGGCGGCGACGTTAAGGGCGAGCCGGAGGTTGTCGCTGCCGGGACTGGTAGTGCCGTGCCTAGTAATGAGCAGGAGACGATCCAGGTTGAGGAGACCAAGGCAGACGCACCAGCCAAGGAGGCCACAGCTGAAGCATCTGTTGAGGAGGGCCAGACCGAAGAAGTGAAGCCCGAAGCACCAGCTGTCGACGAGGCGATGCCCGACGCAGACGCCACACCCTCCACCTCCACCGCCCAAACCCCCGCCGCGTCCACCCCGACCACCCAACCCGTCCCCAAGCGCCGCCCCGACGGCCCCTTCGAAGAGCCCTTCAAGTACCTCTCCCCGGACAACGAGGTAATCAAAGACGTGACCTCCTTCTACGGCATCTCCCCCCGCTTCCCGACCGACCGCTACATGGTGCGCAACGCCATGGGCGAGCCGGCAAAGGCCATCTACTACACCTCGGCCCTGGTGCGGGACCTCCTCGTCCTCAACGAAGGGCGCGGCGCGAAGTTCATCCACGGCGGCGTCAAGATGTTCGTCAAGCAGGACGCCCCCTCGGCCGAGGTCTGCCGCTGGCGCATCCAGAGCGAGGGCATGCCCATCCTGCACGGGTACGTGGGGTCCGACCGCGTCGTCACCCTGACGGACAAGGAGACGCTCCGGAAGCTGCTGGTCGAGATGTTCCCCAAGATTTCGGGCGACCTGTGGCGCGGCCTCGGCGAGATCGGCGAGAGGGTCAGGGACATCGGGATGGGGTGCTGCGTGCTGCGCGTCGAGCCCGACGGGTCGGACCCGGACTTTGCCGAGAGGATGGCGCTGCCGCTGTGGAAGAGCTTTCAGAGCCTGAACCTGATGCTGCCCAAGGAGGATCGGGCGGCTATGTTGCTGAGGATCTTCAATGATACCACGCCGCTGGTGAATATTACCCAGGTTAACGGGGCGAAGAAGGAGAGGGAGCAGCAGCAGGGGAAGTCGGAGAAGGTGGAGGACGGGATGGCCGAGGTTGAGGAGGCGGCGGTCAAGGCTGAGGATGAGGCGGTCGAGGATGGGAAACCCATCAAGGATGAGGACACGGCTGTCAAGACTGGCGACGGTGAGCCCGTCAAGGCCGAGGATGCTGGTGCCCCGGCTGCTGCCGAGTAGAGGTCGGTATCGAGACGGGTCTGGGATTTACTCGCGGGACTTCCGATGGCGCAGCGCCGCAGGAGGATTGTACGATTATACGATAATTGGCTGTGGCTTCGTGGTTGACTCGCCACGACGGGAAAGTTTGAGGCAGAATAGGAATGGTCAAAAGGTTATAGAATTTTTCCTATGTATCTCAGGCTATTGAGACAAAGCGAAGGTCGTTTTTCCTCCTGAACGCACGAAGCAAAAGGCTTAGCAGCATGTGCGAGCAATTTCTGTCAAACCAACCGAGAAGAAAACCGTATCCCAGTCGCTCCTGAATGTCCCCGATGCCGAGCCAGAAAAGCAGACTTAGACCTCCAAACTCCAGAGACGCCAATGCGCATATCGTCACACAGCGGCAAAGTTGCCTAGGCAAAAAACCGTCACGATCTCCGGTAACCACCTTCACCGTGCCTTAGCGCGGCTCATTAGTCGGCACGAATTTCCGGTTTAACATGTTAACGTGGAACTCGTAGATGCCCTTCTCCGCCCCGACGAACCTGTGACTCGTGTGTTAGCTTCCTGACACCGAACCCATCTCTCGCCAAGAAAAAAAAAAAAAAAAGGGGGGGGGAAAGAAACTCACAGCTTCCTCCCATCCTCACTCCACGCCAACCCGGCCGTGTCAAACGGGTCGGCAACCGAGTGCCTGAGCCCCAATCCCATACCCCCCGCCCGCCGCGTAGGGCCCTCCCACTCTCTCATCAGGAACGCGGCCCTCTCCCTCCTCCTCGTGTCCGCGTCCGCCGCCGCCCTGAGGTTCAGCGCCGCGTGCGGCACCACGTCGAACCCGGACGGCGCGGGCGCGTCGAACGACAGGCTCCAGAGCGCCTCGAGGTCAGACCAGGCGCCGCCGCTCGGCGGGCCGCCGCCGCCGCCGTCGCCGGCCAGCAACCTCGCCTGCAGCGCGCGGCGCGCGGAGAGGGCCTCCTCGCTGCCCGCCGGCGCGACCGCGGTAGAAGACGTCGAGGGCCGGTTCCGGACGGGACCGCGCGGATTGGAGCCGGGAGGAGGAGGCTGCTGCTGCCTCACGCGCATGTGCGCGCCCAGGAGGCCGCGGATGGCGTCGTTCTCGGCCTCGTAGCTCGGGGTGGAAGACGGCAGCTGCTGGCTGGCGCGGTCGCGGAGCTCCTGGAGGCGCTCGCGCTGGTTGCGGATGTCGCGGATGCTGGTCAAGACGTCGTTGACTGCCTGCGAGACGACCGCGTTGCCCTCTGTCCGGGAGGGGTCGGTGGAGGTCGGCCGACGGGGGGTGTCCGAGGCGAGAAGGCGCTGCGAGCGTAGAGCTGCGCGCTCGTCGCGCCGGCGGCTGGTTTCTTGAAGGGCTTCGAGGACGCGCGTCTCTTCCGGTGTTAGGGGCTGGTTGAGGCGCTCGAGATCCGGTTCGCTGGCTGCTGCCAGTTGGCGGGATATCTCGGCTAGGTCGGCGTTGCTGGTTGGGTCGAGTCTGCGGTCGCGACTGCGGGTTTGGAGGAGGCGAGGGTCGATGGACTCCCGGTCGATGAGGTTGATGTGGTCGTAGTCGTCTTCCTTGTCTAGGTAGATGATCTGCCGGGATATGCAGCCGTTTCGCAGGTCGGCCACACCCACCCGTCCCCTGTCTTCGGTCCATGCTAGTAGGTCGACCGGCCCTGGGGCGAATTCCATGGCCCTAACGGCGCCGAGAGTGTTGTTTGGTCGGGATGATGTGAAGGAAGTGACCAGAGAAATGACATCCGGATCGGTGATGGTGGTCGTGTCGAAGATAGAGATGGCACCATATTGGGTGCCGACGGCCAGATACCGCCCAGTACCGGAAAAGCAGGCCGCAAAGCTCCCCCGGTTGTCCGACCTGTCCTCTTTGCTCTGGCTGATGAGATGGATCTTATTGCGCTGCGTCCAGCGATAGATGGGTTGGTATGCCGAGCCAAGTGCTTCCTTCATGTGTGCATTGTAGCAGGCCTGTTCGTATATGTACAAATAAGGGTCGTCGCTGACGGCAATCAGGAGCCGTCCGTCCGGGGAGCACACGGCGCGATTGACGCAGTCGGGATACTCGATCTCGATCAGGAGCTCCTGACGGCGCAGGCTAACGATGGCTACCGACTTGTCATTGTTGGCCAGCACAACAACGGGTTCGTCGTAGGCTCCTTCGAACGGCTTTTGGGTAGTGGGCGGGAACCATAGGGTAATGCAGTTGACCCTCTCTTTCCCAAACTGCTTGCTCTTCCCGACGATGCTCTTGCGGGCAGCCGCAAGCGTTCGTATACCCTGGCGCACGCGCAGGGAGGTGGCCAGTTCGCTGGACTGTGCCAGGAGTTGCGATGCGTCCGGGTTAGAGTCCAGGGCTTGTTCCAAGGCCGCATCGTCGGCCGCAATGTCGGGAGCGAAGCGGTCCTCGTTTAGATTAATCGCGGTGAATTCACCTGTCTCGCCGCCCGAACATATCCACCCGTTTTTGGCAACCAGGCATCGCGGTGGGAAGGGAAGGATATTGATCGTCTCGGTCTCGCGGGTTTCGGTATCGAGTCGCTGGACCTGGAGGTTTCCGCCGCCGCTGGGGTAGTAGACGATGTTGCGCCCTTCGGCGCTGATCAGCGAGCGCAGCTGCCAGTGCCTGTCTCACAGTCAGTCTCCTTTCAACCTTCAAGCGGAGCCTGGATTCAAAGTATACACTGTTCCTATTGTGGCTCGATAGTGTGCACGGGGGCTTGTCAGGATGAGGCCTTCAGTCGGGTGGTATCTATCGTTCAAGCAAGCATATCAGCGAGAGTTCTGGTTACGGACCGAGGTTCTCGCACAGATGATGCAGTATGCGCCGGGGCCGCTTGCGTTGGCGCAGATAGGACATACACATCTTGGTCTTTCACAGTCATGGCGGCGACGTCGCTACTCGCGAAGAAGTGCCTCGCTTGGCAGAGACCTGAAGGCGATCATCCAGTTTGAGAGGGGCTGGATGGTGTTTGCGGTCTATGTTGCGGCGTTGCGGCGTTGGTTGTGACGGCGGGAGGAGGACAAGGGTGGGCGGCGAATTGATGACGGCGATGAGGACGGCAGGTTCCTGGATAATTCGCTGATTGCAGGTTCGATGCGATGCAGGAGAAGCGAGGCGGGAAATGAGGCGATGCAGGGCGGAGGTGAAGAAAGGCTAAAGCTACTACGTATCCAACTTCGAAAGAATAAAGGCTCAAATGTGAGAGGAAAGTGCATCACCTCAGCAGTTCATGAACATGACGTTTGGCCGCGTGAGGCAGAATACCCTCCTAGCTGCCAGCCAGAGCTTCGAAGAGTGGGAAGCGGTACATCCTTTTTACTTGATCATGCTGGGCTAAGTGCGGCAACAGAGAGTAACTCACAAGTACTGTGCTAGTTAGCACTGGGGTCATGCAAGGCATGAGACCCCCGGACTTCAGACTGCAGAGGTACCTTTGTACTGTACCTTGTAGCTAAGGTACCCTCCCTACGCTGCAGGCTCGGCATTGACATCACCGTTATTTGTTTTGGAGGCTCCAAGTCTAACGCGTGCCTACCCACACCACCAGATATACCTGCCCTCGCCGAGTCTGAGGGGAGAAATGGACAGTTGCGATGGCTATCGACAGCACCGCAGAGCAGCAGGAGGTGAAAGACAGCAACAACGGCAGCAGCAGTGCAACCATCCATCATGAGGATCCAGAACGACGAGAGGAGCCCGCGCCGATCTTCCCCTCCCTCAAGAATAATGCAAACGCCGATGCCGACCCCATGCTGCCATCTGGCACTGCCGCACCGGCTCATCCGGGCACCGCGCTCGACGATAATAACGATGACGAACCCGCAGTAGCTACGCCTTTTGTGCGCACCTCCAGCCCAGACTCGGGCACCCGTCCTGGTCTCGTCGCGGCCGTGGACGAGTCTGAGGAGGAGGTCCGTACCCCTGACGGCCAGAAGAAAGCGGTCCCCAGCAGCCGCCTGGTGCACAAGATGCACAAGTTCAGCCTGTACGAGACGGCGAGTCGCTTCTACATCGTTGGCGGCGACATCACCGAGAAGCGGTACCGCATCCTGAAGATCGACCGCACTGCCGAGGACGCCGCCGAACCCAGCCTTACCGATGACAGGACCATATACAGCCAGAAGGACATGAATCAGCTGTTGGACACGATCGACGATGGCAACAAGGGTACCGGAGGCCTCAAGCTGCGATGCACTACCTGGGGCTTGCTGGGCTTCATCAAGTTCACCGGCCCTTACTACATGCTCCTGATCACCAAGAAGAGCACCGTGGCCATGGTAGGCGGCCACTACATATACCAAATTGACGGGACAGAGCTTATCCCCCTGACGCCGCGCAACTTCAAGGCCGACCAGCGCAACACCGAAGAGTCGCGCTTCCTAGCCATCCTCAACAACCTCGACCTGACCAGGTCCTTCTACTACAGCTACTCCTACGACACCACTCGCACCCTGCAGTACAACATCATCAGAGAACGCAACGCGCTGATCAAAGGGGAAGTGCCGACGCATGACGACGACTTCAACCCCATGTTTGTATGGAACCACCATCTCCTCGAGCCGGCCGCCAAGACACTGAACACGCCCTACGACTGGTGCCGTCCCATCATCCACGGCTATATCGACCAGGCAGCCATCGATATCTATGGTCGCACAGCCCACGTAACCATCATAGCGCGCCGCAGCCGCTTCTTTGCTGGTGCGCGCTTCCTCAAGCGAGGAGCGAACGACCTGGGCTATGTGGCCAACGATGTCGAAACAGAGCAGATCGTGTCCGAGGCGTTGACGACCTCGTTCCACGCCCCTGGCCCCAAGTTCTACGCCAGCCCCGCCTACACTAGTTATGTTCAGCATCGTGGTTCCATTCCCCTGTACTGGACCCAGGACAACACAGGCGTCACTCCCAAGCCGCCCATCGAGCTAAATCTCGTCGACCCCTTCTACACCGCCGCTGCCCTGCACTTTGACAACCTGTTCGAGCGTTACGGCGCTCCCATATACATCCTGAACCTGGTCAAGGCCCGTGAGCGGACGCCCCGAGAGAGCAAACTGCTCGAGGAGTACACGAGAGCAGTCGAGTATCTGAACCAGTTCTTGCCCGAGGGTAAGAAGCTGATCCACCGTGCCTGGGACATGAGCAGAGCCGCAAAGAGCCGCGACCAAGACGTGATCGGGACCCTGGAGCACATAGCAGAGGACGTCGTCACGACAACCGGCTTCTTCCACAACGGAGACGGCCACATAAGCCCCATCCGCGTCCAGAACGGTGTGGCCCGGACAAACTGCATCGACTGCCTGGACCGGACAAATGCAGCCCAGTTCGTCATCGGCAAGCGTGCTCTCGGACACCAGCTGCACGCGCTTGGGATGTTGGAGGACACGCAGATCAACTACGACACCGACGCCGTGAACCTGTTCACGCACATGTACCACGACCACGGCGACACGATAGCCGTGCAGTACGGCGGATCACAGCTGGTCAATACCATGGAGACGTACCGCAAGATCAACCAGTGGACCAGCCACTCGCGGGATATGATCGAGAGCTTCAAGCGCTACTACAACAACTCGTTCCTCGACGGCCAGCGACAGGAAGCCTATAACCTGTTCCTCGGCAACTACATCTTCGCCCAGGGGCAGCCGATGCTCTGGGACCTGGCGACCGACTACTACCTCCATCACGCCGATCCACGCACCTGGTTGGACAAGATGAAGCGGGACTACATCCACTGGTATACGCCCGAGTTCTTGGAGGAGCGCAAGCTCCAACCGTATCCACCACACAAGGCCGAGATAACCAACAAGCCCATCTCCGCCCTAGATGACTACTGGCTGGAGTACTACCGCCCGTCGACCCTGTCCTCCTTTCCCAAGATGTTCTCCTACAAGATGAACTCGACCATCAAATACATTCCTTTCAAACAAACCCAAGATGGCCGGTACGACCTGTCTCCATTCAGCGTGCGCAACGAGGGACCCGACGGCGATGCCCAACAAACCAAGAAACTGCCCAAAAAGGGCGTGACAATCATCGACCGCAACGACCTGGAGCGCATAGCAGACGACGACGACGCGGCTTCCATCAACACGGACAAGACCGCTTCTACCAGCCGTGGCATCTCACTACAACGTTGGCTCCAGCCCTCCCACGACAGAGCTCCATCCCTCACGAACGGCAACGGCGTCCTGCAGTCCATAATGAAGGGCCGTCCCAGCCCAATCCCCGAAGACCATGACCACAAGACCAAGCCCACGCCCCTGGAGAAATCCCGGGCCGCGCAGTGGACCTTCACCAACATCGTCCACGAGTCTCTGAACCCAACCGTCTCCTCGGCTGAAGCAGCGGACTACGCGCGGTACATCAAGCACCCGCAGAATCTGCCCCTCGTTGTCTCGGCCGAGACGCCGGCCGCCACAGAGATCGAAGCCGAGTACGCCGAGTACGTGGCGGGCGGGTGGCAGCTGGACGGGTTGGCTGGCGGGATAGGTGAGGAGGACAGGGCTGTCTATGAGGAGCTGTTGAAGGTGGGCGATAACCCGCTCACGGTGACGGAGGAGGACGCGAACAAGAAAAGGTATAAAGCATACCGTAAGTGGCTGAGGGGGAAGAGCTTGTTCAAGAAGCAGCCTATTGATTAGGAGTCGACGGATGCTGAGCTTGAGCGTGAGAGTGTTGATGTTACCCTGAGCGTTGAAGTAGGCTGTGTGGAAGGGTAGCAGCTGATTGATGAGTTGATGAGCAATGCTCTCCTATCAAGTACATGATACCCAATCGTAGCCCCAATTGATCATTATTCCATCGATCCTACTCGAACGAGTCATTCCAGCCCCGGTGGTTCCTCGTCCACTAACGGTTCACGCTTCTCAACCAGAACGCCATGACCGGGCTGCGGAACGACAGGCTCATACTTAAACAACCCAGCCAGCGCAGGCTCCATGTCCACCAAAGGTCTAATCTTTTCAACCAGATCAGTGCCTCCCGTTCTCACAACAGCAGCCAACATCGCCGCCGTCTTGCTCAGCTCCTGCCTTATCTCTTCTATGTCCTCCTCCACCTCCACGTCTGTCTTCCCCTTGTTCCCCTTCTCGTCTACGTCAAGCAAGCCCACCCACCCCAGTACCACAATACCCAGCACCTCCTCAGACCAAACCCCCTCCACAAGTCTAGGCCAACAATGCTCAATCACCTTTTGCAGCGCCTTGACCCCCTCCCTCATCGCCGCTGGCCTCGCAGACGCAAACGGATCGGTAACAACCCCTTTCAGCATCGGCACCAGATCCTTCAAGTGCTTCACTGCCCCTATCCCCAACGCCTCAACCACCTTCCCCGTCTTGCGCATCAACACCTCCACTATGCCGGGATGCTCGGGACAGTGGAAGTACCCCGTCAGAATCCCTTCTCTCACCATCCTATCCAGCAATCTCCTCTCCTCCCTCTTTCCCCCTTCCTCCCCACCGGGTTCCGGGCGGTCAGCCAACCTCCCCGCCAGCACCAGGAGCGCATCGTACCCGGGATCAAGCAGCGCCACGCTCTCCCCCTCGGGCGTAATGCTCGGGAGGTACGACAGCGTCGGAAAGACGGCATCCTCAAACACCCTCGCCAGCCCCGTAGCCCTCAGCCTCGGCGCCGGGAACCTCCGCAGGAACGCGGCGGCGAGGCGCAGCCCGCTCGCCCTGACCCTCGTCAGGGGGTCGTCGAGGAGGGCTAGGAGCGGGGGGATGTACAGCGGCCAGTGGGGCATGTCGGACTCCTCATCCCCGCCCGGAGAAGCGTCGATGGCCCAGGTTAGGACGGGGATGCTCCGCAGGTCGACGTACTTCCACGGTTTGGTCCGTCGGGAGTCGTCTGGTAGCCCCGGTTCGCGACTGAGGCTGTCCTTGTCGGGAAAAGCGGCTTTGCGGCCTGAGGGGGTCACGGTTGGCGGGCGGGATGAGGAGAAGAGGGGTTTGAGGTAAGAGGTTAGGACGGTGTCGACGAGGAAAGATGGCCTGTCGCGGCCCATGAGGTGGCAGAAGAGGAGGCCTGAGGCGAGGTCTGTTGAGAGAGGGGTCGAGTAGGGCTGGGTGTCGTCGGTAAGGGAGATGAGCGTTATGACGGTGGAGGGGGAGAGGGCGAGGGGTTGGGACTTGACGTCGAAGTGGTGGAAGAGGTGGTGGAGGGCAAGAAGGCCGGGTTCGGTGAGGGGGAGGAGGTAGGTTGAGATCTGAGGGTAGGGGTCGGGTTCTGTGCTGCCTTCGATGTCATTGGGGTCGGGTTGATGCTTGTTGACGGGTGCTATTGATGAGGCGATCCATTCCGCCAGGTCGGAGGCTGCGGTGGTGCCCTCGGGCTCATACCGAAGCCGATCCAAGTGCTCCCGGTGCTCCAAGCAGGCCGCTATAGCCAGTAGAGTTGGGCGTGGATTCTGTCTCCGCGTCAGTAAAAGCTATGAGCAAGCAGTTGACAGAGGCTGGCTTACCTCATCAGGCCTGAGTTTCCTAGTAAGGTCGAGTAACTCTGAGACAGAGAACGACGTTGGCACATCTGCATTCAATGTTAGAGAGCACCAGAATGACGGAGACACGGGTAGGACGCACATTCAGTGAGCTTTGTGCAGGCCTCTTGCGCCGAGAGGGAGCCGGGCAGCCGAGAGGCTTGTCGTGTCAAGTCTTCTAGGCCCGCCATGCCGATTGTGAAAACAGGGTCGATACTACGAGATTGGACATACGCAGGTCATCATCAATAATTTGATGACATAGGGCAAGGCAGTCAGAAGGCGAGCATCATTGAGTGAAACTGGAGGAGGTTGCTAGAGATCAGAGATCCGTGGACGCAGATTTAGTGGGGGTTTGCCGCTTGAAGGCCTATACTTTTAACACTAGGGGTAGACAGCCAACCTTTCCAAGCAGTGTGCTCGCCGGTCGACGTCCAAACTGGAATAGTACTCTCGCTTATATACAATAAGCCGAGTATGTGAATCGAGGTGTTGTCTAAAGAAGTGAGGGAGGATTCCAATTCTTTGGGTATCAAAAGGAAACCGATTTCCCTCCACCAGTTGACTACAGGCCTTAATCAAGATACGTTCTACGCCATCCAATGCTCTACTGCATCTTCAGCCCCATAAAGACCTTCGACGGCTCCGACGACGGGAGCACGCCAGGCGCTGTTATCTCCTGCCTAAGGGATACCAAGCTCCTCCTTTCTCGCCTTAACCTCCTCTATCGCCCCAGCCGGATCCGTCTCGCCGGGATGCTGCAGCTGCCACCTGATGACCACATCCAGAGCAGCAGCCATCCACTTCCCTGGCTTGACTCCCAGTGCCTTAGCCAGCTGTGTCCCGTCGATCAACCTCTTGACAGCCGGCGCATCCATGATGTCGAGTTCCTCGAGATGGTCAAGGAAGCCTTGCCACTCCAGGAAGACCTCCTCGCGAGTAGTCTCGGCCTTCTGTGTCTCACTAGTGGTGCCGGCCCTCTCCATTACCTCGACCAGCAGTGCATACAGCACCTGTAGCTTCCAGTGGCCGCCCTTGGAGTCCCACTCCCTGATAGCCATGCCGAAACGCTCCCTCTCCCTCACGTATAATGCCTTGTCGCGTACCCCGTTCTTGAGCTCAAGGATAGCTTGCCGGTGCCGGTGGGCAGCAGTGATCACGTCTGTCAGCCTCGTCGGCGACATCAGCCCTCCTCGGTTGGCTTGAGTAGCCCACGGTATCGGCGGTTTGCCCGGTTTCTTGCTCTGCTCGTCCGGTATTTGCTCGTAGGGCGCCACAGCCGCCAGTTGCCAGGCGAAGTAGGCCGCTTCGTCGGACCGTACAAGGACGTGGTAGATGGAGCCTGGAGTCTTCCTCGCTGCTAGTACGTCGAGCGCCTCGTATGCTGCTGCCCAGTTGGAGATGTCAGGCTGCGGCATGTCTGTCCTCGCTGGGTCGGTGAAGACGGTGTGGAAGAGGCCAAGTCTGTTGATCAGCCGGAGAGACTCGCAGGGATGGTTGCCTACGGTCTGTCAGTATTGATGTCTCCTATAGATATCAGCAGCCGACTTTACCTTTCAGCATCTTCTCCAACTCGATACCAACCCGTTCCCGGCTAATCTTCAGCTTCAGCGCATCCAGCACCCGTGCATCACCCATCATTGCCTCCACGTCCGGATCGATAGAAAACTCCAACCGGCTGGCAAACCGTATCAACCGTAGCACCCTCAGCGGATCGTCCATGAACGTCTGCAACGGCTCCATAGGCGTCCTGATCAGTTTAGCGTGCATATCCCTGAGCCCTCCCGTGAAGTCCTCGATTTTCTCCGTCATAAGGTTGTAAAACAGAGCGTTGACCGTAGCATCTCTCCTCAACGCATCTTCCTCCGCCGTCCCAAACTCCACCTGCGGGTTCCTGCTATCATCGGTGTACGTCTCCTTCCTCAGGTTAACGAAATCCACATCCAAACCGCACAGCTTCACGCTCGCCGTCTCGAGATGCTTAGACTTCTCCGGGTTCTTGGCCACCGTGTACAGTCGGCCCACGTCGTCCGGGCTGAGGCGGTGAGACTCCCGGACCTCGGGCAGGCGAGACATGTCCGCCATGCGCAGGGCGAAGGTCTCGCCCGTCATGTTGTTGATGGCTGTGTCGATGTCGTGGCTCTCGATGCCGAGCAGCTTGTCGCGCACCCAGCCGCCCGCCCAGCGGAGGACGAGGGGCTCGTCCCGCTTCTTCTCATCGGGCTGGAGCGGGACCGCGTCTATGCGACGGGCTACGTCTACCAAGAGGTTCTTCAGCTGCGTCTCTCTCGGGGTCAGCTCGATGGTGCGAGCCGTGGCCCCGGCGGCCTGGGCCATGAGCAGGGCGTCGTCTGCGTCCATTGAGATGGCCCCGAACTTGCGTTTCATGAGGGAGGTGGTAGCACCAAGGGGTTTGGAGAGTCGGCAAATACTTCTGAGCATTCGCTTTGTCCAGAAAGGTAAGGCTGAATCACGGCCGGTGCGTCATGCCGGGGTAGAGGTGTTGAGGCTGTGAGTCCAAACTCAGTTTGCTTTGATTGGTCGCAAGGAATGCCAAAAACATGAGCGGGCAGCGACAAGCAACGTTGATCCTATCAGCAAGTTTATTTCTCGTGTACCCGTGTGTCTTTTCCTTTCGAAAGTATCCGTGATTCAAAAACTCGTGAAACAGCTCAAACAAGAACAAAGTTGAGATGAAAGTCCAAAAGCGTACAGTGTGTGGCATCGATTTGTAAACTGTACGGCTACTGTGCTGTACCACTCAGATGCGACCAAGTTGCGATTGGTCCGTCGAACTTCACATCGTCAAAGCCCCCGGTTTCATCGACAAAACACTCATGATGCGACTCGGAGGCCCTGGTTGTCTTCATAGGAAGATTATCAGATTGCCGAAAGCTTAGGAGTTGAAGCTTATAAAATCACCCTCATATGCGGCTTGGCGGTCTTGGCGAGTCTCGCAAATCCTTCAACGACATCGCTTCTCGACGAAGGTAGTGTCCTCCGCTGCGTTGTGTACGCTTCTGCCCTCCAGCCATATCCACGTTCTGTCCTGTATGGCCATCAATACCTCTCCTGCTTGATGCCGGTCTACGACCTGACAGGAGTAGCTAGTGAGCTCTCCGAGTGGGTTTGACTGCTGTCGACAAGTGTCTATGGCTATCTAGTCAAGCTCCCGGGGCAGTGGAGATGGACTGCTCCAACATCGTTACTTTGTGGCAGTGCTGTCACAGACAAGCATCTCCATAATTCACTGAGCCGAGGAAAGGAAAGCGTCGTTGTGCCAGTTGCGCAGAGACAAGTGTCGTTGCAGTGGGTGGTTGAGCAAGCGAAGAACGCTTCGACCCCGAGGTGATCAGAGACTGGATCGTTTGCCAGGATCCATCCGAATGTTCCTTGTTTCGCAATTTGGAACCGCACGGATCTTCCATCATTGCCAGTGCCGAGTCTATCTTCTTCCCCTATTGGGCACCGAGTGGTGATCTCAGACAAACTCTTGGAGCACGCTCCATACACTAGCATTAAGCTCCCAAGCTCACCTACCCTTGTTGAGCCGCCCCGCCTCCCGGAGCTTCAGCACCAAGACCGGGATAAGGATGTGATACCCTGCCGAAGATCGCAGGAGATCACTCCAGGTGAGGGGGCCTATAGTTCCGATCAGGAAAGCTTGAGCAGCAGCCAGCAAGCCACTGCTTCTTCGATCTGCATGATGTGCTCAGGATGTCCGGGTGCTTGTGATCGCTCCCTAGGAATCCTTGTTCCTTACCGCACATCTTGAGGCGCAGCCGTTTCTGCTTGGGAAACCATGGGCCGCGGACATGGATCAAACTGCCGCCGCCCCCAACTTCGACCAATTGCCTCTGTTTGGAAGGTTGCGATTGGCTCGTCTGCAGTCGCTCCGGGAGAGCGTTATCCGTGCTGCGTCGACACCGCAGACGGTCACTACCAGCTCGATGCTGGGCTATGAGCCGCATCGACGATGCCTCTCGAGGTGTAGCGTCGCCGGCGCCTGTGAGATTGTCAGACCTGTCGAGCTTGGCAGTTAGAGAGTTCAGCACGAGACGTGCTCAGTTGGGATACCACGGTAGTCGAAACTAGAGCAGCTCGTTCTCATGATATGAAATCGCGGCAGCATCTTCCATGAGAGGTCTATATAAACAGCTTACCCGTCACCATGACAGCATCTTCCACCATCAGCATCAGCATCAGCATTACTCGACACAGCAACAGTCTCCTCTCTTTCCTCTCTTTTATCCACATCTCTAGACTTCTAGAACATCTCCTGCCGGACAGGTCTAATACTCCAAAATGTCTTCCACCAAGTCCTTCCTGACCCTCGCCCTCCTCGCCGCCGCCAAGCTGGTTGCCTCCCACGGCGCCATAATCAAGGCCGTCGGCGACGCGGGCGGCTCCGGCATGGCCCTCGGCGTCGACACCTCCACCCCGCGCGACGGCACGCGCCGCAACCCCTTCCAGCAGGACAGCACCCGCTTCAAGGGCGAGGCCGCCGACACCTTCGGCGAGACTGTGGGCGCCGGCACCAACGACCTCGAGGCCGGCACCAAGGCCATCATGGCCGAGACCGGCGAGCAGCTCCCGCAGGTCTCCCAGGGCGGCGAGATCCAGATGACCCTGCACCAGGTCAACGCCGACGGTGGCGGTCCCTACACATGCATGATCAACGCCGACGGCACCGGGACGACGTGGGAGGACATCACCGTCACGCAGCAGGCTCCGGGAGAGAACTCAAGAAATCGCGTATGTTTATCCCTTTTATCCCGACCATAAGCGGGGGAGATAGACAGACATGCTGACAACCCGACACAGCAAGGTGCGGCCACTGACTTCCCCCTGAACGCGGCCATTCCCGCCGACCAGAACTGCACTGGTACAGTCGCTGGCCAGGACAACGTCTGTCTCGTCCGCTGCCAGAACGCGGCTCGTGCTGGTCCCTTTGGCGGTGTCGTGCCCGTGCAGATGGCCAACACGACTACTCCTGCCGCTGCTCGCCGGGCCCTTGCGCTCTCCGTCAAGCGCGCGGAGTTGAATCTCAAGAAGTTCAGCCGACGACAGGTTGAGGACGAGGAGGAAGAGGAGGAAGAGGAGGAGTACTGAGTCTGTGACTCTTGCTTTGTCAGACTGGTGCTGTAGTGCTGTAGTGCGGTTGATGTTGATGTTGCTGGGACCCGATATTCCTGGGGTTCTTTGGCTGCTCACTGTACATACACTTCCTCGTGCGTCTGGAGAGGCCTCCGACTGGGTCTGGCTTCTGTACGAGCACAATTACACTCTTTTAATGCTTATCTCTGATTATCACTGGTTCTCCTTTTCCTTGACAAGCAATTTACTTGTCTCTCAAGGCGCGGTCTCCCTTGATGGGGTCGTCTAGCTTCGAGCAGGAAATCGCGCATTCACTGCCTCACTGCAATGGAGAATGTGTGTTCCAGCAAGTGCTTAGCCCGCAAATATCGGCTCGAAGGAAAGTACGTATACAACATTGCATCTCATACTGTCTCGAAGGTCATAGAGCAACCGGAAGAAGTCCCCCCACAGTCTGATAGGCCAACGTCGAGTCTTCGGCCAAGTGATTGCATTTTTCACAGCCCCGATGCCCAGACATTCCGGACGGGGCATCGTGTTGTGAATATCTTGCGGTGAAAGATGTTATCTTTGCCGAATCCGGTATACCGAGCTCGGAGAATCAAAATTGGTCATATTGGAGCTGTATCACACAAGGTGAACTGGAACGTGTGAAAGATCCCTGGGATCACTGCGAGCGAGAGGTGGTGCAACAGAAGCAGTATCACAGATATAAACCCCGAGTCTAGACTCTATAATCTGGCCAAGCTCACGGGAGAGCAACTCTCCCCGCACGATATGTCTGGGTATCTACCTTACCACAGTAAGCACCTGATTGATCTCACTTGCATCTCAATGACTGACCCACCAGCACGTCTCCATAGCAGGTCCATAACTCTGGGCCCAGAAGCAGCTCGACCCTGTGTCCATCAAGGTCCCTCCATCTACGTCTAGACGTCTGGGCTTTTGTCAAATAATGACTCTCCAGAGAGGATCTACCTTACATCGTACTCCTATGATTGTTATTACGTCGGCATCACACTTTAGTCCCAGACATCTGCATCTCGGTAACGAGATAAGACGCATGGCCAATCATGAGATGACGTCACGTCGCTACAGCCGGTCTCGCTACCTTACTCTACTGCATACGCCATCACCTTTCGTGCTGCAACTGCGTGGACGTCTGAGCCTCTCGCAAGAAGGAGGGGCAGCCGCGGGATGCACGAGACCGCCAAGTGACGTCGGAGGGGGCGTTCCTTAAACCTAGGTAATGTGTGTGTTAAAAGTCTGGTCTTTGTTCGCCCACACCTCTGGGAAGTACCAGGTATGAGCCAACGCGGGGATCGCCTTCGCTCATGCCATTGGTGGCTGTGTGACATGCCCGGTTTGACTCGGCGTCCAGTTGGGCGGTTCTGATGGTGAGTGCAATGAGATAAGAAGACCCTCCACCAGCACTGCCTGCCTGTCTCGCTTTTAAGTTCTGGTTCCTCCTCGCTCTCTCTTGCAACCGTTGTGATTGTAATTCATCATATCTCTCAAATCTCTACTATACACAGGCCGTTTCGGGACCATCGATATCTATCTATCTACCTTACCTTAGCAATTCCAGGTACAATGTCAGGTGAGCACTGTAACAAATCGCCTACCGCAATATGTCGGTGCTACATGCATGCTGACGTAGCTCCACTAGGCACCGAGACGACAACGGAGCAGCACACCACGGCCGCCGCCGAGGAGGCGCCCGTCTTCAACACGGAGCCCTTCCAGAGCGAGTCCAGCCCGCCTCTGTCCTCGTCACCGGGTAACCGGAGAATGAGCGCCGAATGGGGTACGTTAGACCCTTCACTCACATATCTTCAGCATCAGTCCCCATCTTTCAGCAACTCAGCCTCCAACTTTTCTCCGAGCAGCCCATCTACTACCGGCGTCCAGCTTAGCAGACCCACCCCCGCAACCTCTCCCTGCAAATCCACCCTTAGGGCTGAATTAAGCGCTGTCTTCGCCTTCATACCCATTCCCGCCTCCTCTTCTGTCAGAAACGTCCGATGCTAACTGGAATCCTAAAAAAAAGACGCGTCCAAAGTCCCTCCGTCTCGCTTCCAAAAGCGCAAGGGCTCCGTCTACGCCGTCCCCGCCTCGCGCGACGGCCACGTCGACAACAACTACGCGCACAAGTTCCACGAGAAGCTGGCCGAGAAGGGATGGGTGAAGAAATGATGCCCTCCCTTCTCTAGGACGAACGGAGTTGGAGAGAGGGAGGGGATGAGCTTTAACAGAACTGACCGGGGCGTGTGTTTCCTGTTCACGGCGTTTCCCACATGATTGTTTCTTGAGGCTGTTTTCCCCTTGTCAACGCGCGTTATACTTGTAGCTTGTACCTAAGATTGATAGCCTTGCTCTCGGAATAGGAAGAGTGACTTTTCCCTAGGTAGACAGTCCAGGTTCAGGTGTGTTCGTTTGCTTGTGATCCAGTGCTGGGGTGAGCTCAAAAGTTTCCCTTGTCCGAAGCCGAAGCAACCTATTCAAATGCAAGAGATACCCTTCTCCCCAGACTGTTCCTTTCCCCAATAACTTCCAGTTCCCTGTAACATGACAAATGAGAATAAAGTGACAGATCCCTAGCCACCAACGCTTGAACCGCCTTGATAGCAATATGTACAACGAAGCATCCCCCCTCCCCACCGCTCTTCCTCCTCACGAGCAATCTCAGTCGTCATCCATATCATCAATCTCAATCTCATCCGCATTCGCCACAGGAGCAGGACCACTCGGCACTCCCGGCTTCCCGCCCACGACCCCGCCGTCTGTGGCAGCGACAAACCCGACGGGCGCCCTAGCCTGCCGCTCAAGAGCGGCCATCGCGTCCGCGACCTCCTCGTCCGCCTCCTCCCCTCCCTCTCCCCCTTGAGTCTCCCGCCTAGCCTGCGCCCTCGCCAGCGCCTGGCTCGCGATGAAGTTGACGTCGGTGTTGTACTGCGCCTGCACGCTCCTCTTGACCCGCAGCATCTCCTTGTACGTGTCCTCGTTGCCGTGCTGCACCTCGAACTGCTCCCACTTCTGCCAGAAGCCCGGGTTCGTGCGCGGGTCGCAGAACTGGCTCGCGTGCCCGTAGATGGCCCGCGCCCGGTCGATCTCGCCCAGCCGCTTCTCCATGTCGGCGAACTTGAGGCACATGTCGCGCGCCTCGGCGTCGGGCAGCGTCTCGATGGCGCGCTCGTAGATGTTGCGCGTCGACGGCAGGCCGAAGTTGCTCGCCGACTTGGTGATGTAGAAGTTGAACATCTCGGCCCGGTCCTCGTCCGAGACAGCCCGGGTGGCGCGCTCGTAGATGCGCATCGCGTGCCGTGCGAGGCCCCGCTCCTCTTCCAGGTTGCCGTACATGAGGTACAGGATCTTTGCGAATTTCGGCGGGCAGTCCTCCACGGCTTGCTCGAAGAGGTCGCGCAGCCGCTCGATGCCGAGTTTCCGGTCGACGGCTTTGGTGAGGTAGAGGTTCCAGAGTTCGAAGGCGACGGGGTAGCTGAAGAGGTCGAGGCCGCGCTCGTAGATCTTGAAACTTTCTTCGTAGTACTTGTGTTCTTCGAGGAGGTTGGCGTAGTTGACTACCGTTTGCGGGGTGGCAATGCGCAGCTCGAAGATGCGCTCGTAGACCTTCTTGGTTTCTTCGAGGGAGCCGACGCTCTCTACCAGGTCGACGTAGAAGCTCCATAGCTTCCAGCTCTTGTGGACGCGTTGTTGCGGGGATAATGTCTCGTCGAAGTAATCGACCGTTGAGCGCTTGGGCGCTTGCACGGCCTTCGCCATTATCTTGACGGCATCTTCAAAGTTGTCGTTGCGCAGTTCCATCTCGGCCCATTCTATCCACATGTCTGCAAGCTCGTTGACGGATTTGAAGGGCACCTTGACGGCCTTCTCCATGATGATCCTTGCAGTCCGGATGTCGCCCCCCGCTTCGTAAAACTTAGCGTAGTTCGCCCATAACTGGTGGAATGCGCCGACGGCCTTCTTCGGTTGTACCGCAGCAATGGCGTCGGTGTAGGTCTTGACCACCTCCTGCTTGTTGTCTCCCCATAAGGCCACCCGCTTCTCCCACTCGTTGACGTTGTTCGGGTTCTGCCGTAGTAGTACGTCGTTGAGGAGGAACGGTCGCCGGTCCATGAGCTGCTCGAAACGCATCATCCGGATATCCAGGTCAAAGTCCGCCGCCTCATCCACCACGCCCTTCTCGGCACGCGTCGACGCCAGCTCCATGAGAGCCCCGATGATAGACTCCTCGAATTCCGCATACGAGTCGAAGACCAACGTAAAGTCGCGCACCGTCATGACCGTGGTGATGCCCTCCTCGTACACGTCCCTCGCTCTCTCAAAGCTTCCCTTCCGAATCCAGTACGTCGCCAGGCCGCACCAGAGTTTTCCCCTCTGATCCGCAAACCGCTCGATGCCGCTCCGGATGATGCGCTCAACGTCAATTCCCGTCTCGTGGCCCGTCTGCACCTCGGTCGCATGCTCGACCATCAAATCAACCATCTCGCTCCACAACTCGTAGTGTCCCTTCCCGTTCTTGCTCCTAAACCTCGGATTGTTCAAGATGTCGATATACTTGCGCACCGCCTCGGTATAATACCCGACCTGCACCAGCAGCTCAATGAAGTCCTCGGCATCCTCGGGATGCACCTGAATATAGCGCCGCCACACCTTTACGGCCGTATCGCCGCCGGCGGAGTTGGCGAACGGGATGTACAGCGCCCATATCCTGTTGTGCTGCGTGATGGGCAGCGCGCGGAGGGCGCGGTCGAAGGTTCGCCGCGTGGCCGTGACGAGCGGCTGCTGCATCAGGAACTTCAGGTACATCTCCCATATCCGCGGCATTTTGTTGAGGAGGATGAGGGCTCGCTCGAAGAGGCCGTTGACCTTGCGGTACTCGGCTGCGAAGATGGCGGCGTTGAGCTTTGCGACGTGTTTCGTGCGGAAGCGGAGGTACTGTCACTGGTTAGCGAGACATTGCCACGTTGTGAGGTGTCGGCTATAGCGCGATGGTGTTGTACGCACCATCTTCCAGAGCTTGTATGATCGTGGTAGCAGGAGACACGCCCGCTCCATGACAAACGCTTGTTCTCGGACGGTCCCATGTTGTAGTTTCGCGCCGATGTAGGCCAGCCAGGGCTTTGTGCTTCCCGGATCGCGCACTATGTCCTGCTCATAGAGGAAGTCATCCTCGGTCTATCGATCGGTCAGTAAGGTCGTCTCTCGGTATCGACGGGGAGGAGTTTAACGCACGACCAGGTGCAGGTCTGGCTGGCGGCCAGACCCGTTGGTTGGAGCCATCGGAGCTGTCGCGTGCCGCGAGGCGGAAGAAGAGGAGAAGTCCCAGAAGGAAAGAAAAATGGAAGGTGTTCAGAAGAGGAACCGCTGGTCACACCATGGCTGTTTGGCTGGAGTCGACGGGTCACTCGCGTTCCGACGTCGAGAGCTGATACCGTAGTCGTTGTTGTTCAAACGACTTATTTTTCTGCTTGTCCATGCGAAGACCGCAAGTGGAGTCAATACTTCGAGGTACTCCACCCCCTCAAACTACGGTGGCGTCTAAGCGCCATGATGTAATAAGCCTTAGTACCCGCAAGTCTCTTTTCCAAGTAAGCTCTGGCGGGAAGCCGTAGCCGAGTGCATCCACCCAATGACCGTTATCATTTGCACCGCATCAGCCGCCTGAGCTGGGCAAGCTTGGAGTTTGCAGCATAGTTTACGCGTAGCACCCTCACGATACCCTCGGCCGGCTCCCAGACACCATTTACGTCTTGCCTGTGTTTACTGCTCCTAGATTCGTCGGACGATTCTTGTCACTACTCCTTTATCCTACTTTCCCAATCCTCATCCAAGATGTCTGGCGCCGGGGTAAGATCTCTGTTTTAACGAAGATGCCATCACATGAAGCTAACAATGCTCTTCCTCCCAGGATCGCGAGGCAGTGTTTGCCACACGGCAGTCCCTAGCCATCATGAAGGCTAAGCTGAAGGGTGCAGAGACCGGACACAGCTTGCTGAAGCGAAAGAGTGAAGCCCTGACCAAGTACGTCTGTTCTGCCCCCTGCTTGTCAGGTTGTCCCATCTGACCAACCACTTTTCTCCGCACAGGCGCTTCCGCGACATCACAAAACGAATCGACGAAGCCAAGCGAAAGATGGGCCGCGTCATGTCCATCGCGGCCTTCTCCTTAGCTGAAGTAACCTACGCCGTCGGCGGCGACATCAACTACCAGGTGCAGGAATCGGCGAGGTCGGCACGGTTCCGCATCCGCGCCAAGCAGGAGAACGTCTCTGGCGTGCTGCTGCCGGCGTTCGAGAGCTATATCACCGAGGGCAACAATGACTTTGCCATGACGGGCCTCGGCAAGGGTGGCCAGCAGGTGCAGAAGTGCCGGGAGACGTACGCGAGGGCCGTCGAGGCGCTGGTGGAGCTGGCAAGTCTGCAGACGGCGTTTGTGATTCTGGATGAGGTTATCAAGGTTGTAAACCGCAGAGTCAATGCGATGTAAGTGCTCCCTGATCACACGTCGACGATGTGCTAACTCTTGGGCAGTGAGCATGTCATCATTCCACGGACCGAGAACACAATAAAGTGTAAGTGATCGGGCTGTTCCCTGTATTGGGTTGTCACTAACGCTGCAACAGACATCAACTCGGAGCTTGACGAGCTGGACAGAGAAGAGTTCTATAGGCTGAAGAAGGCACGTCATCCTTGAACCACAGAATCTAAATCCGTCTAACATACGTCCAGGTCGCAAACAAGAAGCAGAAGGACAACGCTGCGTCAGATGCAGAGATGAAGCAGCGGAGGGAGGACCTAGCCCGCGACCAAGAGAATCAAGCACCAGAGGAAACCCAGGGTCCAACCGATCTGTTAGCGGCGGAGGAAGACGAGGACGTCATCTTCTAGGAAGTCCCGCATGACTGCACCGTCGAACCACTCCTGACCAAGAAACAATGAGGGGCACACTAGACATAGCATGTTGTTGTGGTCGGCGGCCTTGAGCATCAGTGTTATGCGAGCTTTCCTGCATTGGGTATCTACCATCCGACCGGATGATCTCCTGAGACCTGGTGCCAGAGGTCGTTTTATTGTACTTTACACTTAGCACGTCCCGTACCTGCCAAAAAAAAAAAAAACCTTGGAATCCATTGCAATCGGCACCAGCCTACTGCCGCTGGTACGTAACCTTCATAGTCTTCTCCCCATCCTTGAGCGCCATCCCCGCCGTATTCTCCTTAGCAGTGATAGCACCCGCCTCGGCATCGTACTCGACGAACGCAATGCCCCTGCGTCCAGGCACCATGCGCACCTCGCGGAAGCCCTCGAACCTCCCGAAAATGGCCGTGAGATCCTCGACGCCGTAGTCGTCGGGCAGGTTCTGCACAAACAGGATCCTGTTGGGAGGGAGGTACTCGTCCGGCACGACGGCAGCGGGCGCGGGACCGGTGGCCTTGAGACCGGCTCCGCGGGCGGTCTTTGCTGGTCGGGCCGCAAGGTCGCCTGCCGCGGGGGGAGCGCCGGGGCGTTTGGCGAGTCGCTTTTGTTCTTCTGCTGACTGGAGGGCGCGTTTCTTGTCTATACAGTATAGGTACGTCAGTACACAGTTAAACAAGGAAGTAGCGAGACGTCGCGTCCAACCTTTCTCCGCCATCCGATGCCTCTTATGCGCCTCGAACTCCTCCTCATTGCCCGCCCGCGCGACCGTAGCATCACTCCGCGTGCGCGCCAGAGCTACATGCATCGGCTTGTCGAACACCTCGAACCCCTGCACCTCTTCGACAGCGGCCTGGGCCGACTCGGGCTTGTCGAAGACGACGAAGGCCTGCCCCTTGGCCTTCAGGTTGGTCTTGGCCACGATGTCGATGACGTTGCCATACTCGGAGAAGATGGCGCGGAGGGTCTCCTTGAGCACGTCCGGCTTGACGCGTTCTTCGAGGTTCCGCACGTAGACGCTACACAGGGAGAAGGGGAGGTTAGTTAACGGAACTTGACCTGGCAAAACGGGCTAGCATGTTGGATGCGGGAGGAGGGATTTCTTTGGTACGTGTCGGAGTGCAATGACACGTACGTGGAAATGGGCGCTCCTGAGGCCATCTTGATGCGTTTACGGAAACAGTATTTTCAGTGTTCCGGTGATATATGCTACCGTGAAGTAGTTGCCGAAGAGATGCCCGTTGCGCAAACGATTGTATTGAAGCCTCAAAGTCAAGGAAGGCACAGTTATCGTACACTCTGGAGTGACTGTATTTACCTCTCTTATAGAGGGGGTATGGCGCTCTTGTCTCAGATACAGGGCTGCGAGCCTACAGTGTTTGTCTCTGAAGCGTACCGTGCGCCTCGTTCCAGCTGCTTGGGAACGCTGGACCGATCTCCAGCCCCACCCTGCAGTGACGTGCTGCGGGCCGGCGCCGCCGTCCTCCACTTCAGCAATCATCACATACACAGTAAGCACCAACGACACCACATTACCGGACACGATAACACTTCTTCAGAGAAGGTGGGACGCGGTACCAGCGAAGCTACGGTGTCTTTGCTTTTGGAATTCGCAGACGAAGGACCGCTCAGTTCTTCGATCGAGACAATGAAGCAACGCGTATAAGGGTGATCCGACCTTCTGGCCAGCGACCTCGGCTCGACCCGACCTCAGCGCTACCAGTCCGATCGCCAGATCATCCCGTCATGGCGGAGACGATGGGCGAGACGATGGTGGGCATGTACGCTGCCCACCCGACCGCCGTCTTTAACAACGCGACAATGTGGCACAACTTCACCCTCTGGACCGCTCAGCGACTCGGGTACGCCGTCAACATCTCGAGGCTGACCCCGTCGATAGAGGATCTGGTCAAGGCCGGTCCGCGCATGGTGATGAAGCTGGGCAGACTGGGCGGCTCCTACATATCCTTCCCGGACGCTGTCGACGGCTTCGGCCAGCGCATTATTCCGGAGTCGACCGACGGCGGCATCTTCTCCACCGCTCCCGAGTTCGTACAGACCACCGCCGCTGCCGCCGTTCCAGCGGTCGCTGCCGCAGACCAAGACCCGAATGACTTCGTTACAAGGTTCTCTATGGAAGGTGCTCGTGGCATCGGCAGTGTGTTCAGTTACGCCACGAGCAAGTGGGCGCTGAGTTGTTTCGGCATGGCGATTGTCCTCAACCGTACGCTCATTTTCGCCGCGCCTCGCCGGAGGCTTCGTCTACCATGGTACGCCCGACTTGCCCTCCGAATGATACCGGTACTTCTGCTTGCCATACAGGCACGGAGTCTACTGCAGTCGATACAATGCCAGACCTCTCCCGATTTCGCAGAACTGCGATGGGGTAACTCGAGCAAGAGCTCGGAACTCATGTTCACGCATACCGACGGCTTCCTGCATGGGCTCAGCTCGACTCTGCTCTTGGGCGCTACAGATGAACAGTCATGCGTGGCAGTACACATGGTCCCTCGCGAGGGTGAGGAGACAGCCGCAAACCTCCGTGGCTCTCTGTCTCGGCTGTGGCCGTTGTTCGGCACCTTCTGCCTTAGCAACTTTGTCGAGGCCGTGTCCTGCGCTATCCAAGGCAGGCCTGTTGCAGCCGAGACCGGCATGACCCTGTTCGAGCATTCCCTGGCATTCTCAGAAGCCGAGGCTGCCATTAGTAACCAGCTGGGCTGGGGCCTGTTTGCGAATGCTTCTTCGAGTAATCCGACGACCTTGGGCACCAACATTGCCCTCACCCGTAGGATGATCATGAAGCGCGTCAATACCCCCCCTGAGATCCTTCTTGTGGCATTCCTGTCTACCATGGGCCATATCTTCAGCCACATATCTGGAATCTTCAACAACCAGGCCAAGGACCGCCTCGTCCGGACCGGAGTTAATGCCATCCTCTTCATGGGGAGTATCGTCTGGGCCCTCCTGAACTTCTCATTTGATGACCCGTCGGCACAGAGCCTTCTGCGCTACCCAACCGTGTGTATCATCGGCTTCATACCGCATCTGCTCATATTCAGCGGTATGATGGCCTGCTTCGTCATATACTCCCTCGCACTGCTGCTGGTGGCTTCGGCAACCCCCGAGATACCGGGTGAGGCACGGGCGCTGACGTTCAGAGAACGTCTAGCCATTGCGCATGCGAACATGCAAGCCAATGCTCAGCTATCCGACAGCATCCGCGTCCGCATGGACATGGACTTCTACACCGCGCTGCTGAGGACAGGCTTTGCCGCTGTCAGCATGGCTAGCGAGGCGGTGTATCTTAACGAAGAACGCGGCGTCAACCTCAAGCAGCACACATGGCTGGAGGACCAGCGCCTGCGCGAGATAGACGAACTGCTTAGGGTGCAGTCGATGGCTGGCGTTAATTCAGACCCGCGCTTTGACTCTGATGGCACCATAGGGTTAGTCCCGGTTGAGGACGGTAAATCTGGTGTGACGAGTGGCTACGCTCGCGAAAGGGCCGCCAAGAAACTCGGCAAGACTGCCTCAGGAGCTACTCCTCGTGCTAGGGCGGGCATCGGGGCCATGGAGAGGAACAACCGGTGGATGTTGGCGATCGAGTACAGCATGCACATCAACAAGCTTATCATGAAGGCATGGGCCGTCGCAACGAGCAGGTTTCTGTCTGTCCTAGGCGTCCGCAACCAGCCTCGCTTCCTCCGCTGGTTGGCAGCCAGACCAAAGAAGGCAGAAGACACCAAGCCCAGCCGGCCCGCCAGACCTGAGCGCATGCCCGGTGTCGAACCACTGCTCAGTGAAAGCCTTCCTAGCGGCGCGCCCCGCGTCGACATCCCGCGTGTGGACAGGGTCGATGTGGAAGCCGAAGTGCGGCAATGGCTTAACAACAACTCGGCCCTACGCCGACCAGCCTACGACGAAGGCGAGATTGACACCATGCTTTACCGCTGGTGGCTCAAGGGCGGATGGTGGGGTAGTGCGGATGGCAGCGACGACTACCAACCGCCTGTTTCCCTCGAGGACCCTGATTTTGACACTACAAGCGTAATCTCCACCACTGAGACCTCAGAGTCGACATGGTCAGGCGAGGACGGCGACATCGACGACGGCCAGCGTACCCCCACTCAGAGCTCCTTCACGCCCAACCCCTTTGCCGTTGCACCCAAACGCGAAGCCACACCAACCTCCAACCCATTCGCCATCCCCCAACCCCAAGCCTCCCGGGAGTCCTCCCCGCTAGTTGACAACCCCCTCTCCCCCACCGACCTATCCCGTCTCCTCTCCCCTTCCTCCCCAGAAGAAGCCGACCAAGCCCGCGTCCTTGCCTCCCACCTCTCCAGCCCCAACATCATAACCCGCTCCACCTACCGCCGCCTCCAAGCCCGCGAGCGCGCCCGCGTGCTGCTCCCGCCCCGCCTCGCCCTCCGGTCAGACAGCCTCAACACCATGACCCCCGCCGAAGAGGCCGCCGCGCTCGAGCAGATCATCCTCTCGCGCCGCGCCGCGGCTGCGGAGAGGAAGGGCCGGGGCGGCGAGGAGGAGGGGGGGAGCTGGGCGACTGGCGCGAGCGGCATGGGCCCCGAGGGCCCGCAGTGCGTGGTGTGCCAGAGCGCGGCGAGGACGATCATCGTCTGGCCGTGCCGGTGTCTGAGCCTGTGCGATGACTGTCGGGTCAGCCTTGCTATGAACAACTTCGACAAGTGCGTGTGCTGTAGGAGGGGGGTGGTGAGTTTTAGTCGCATTTATGTGCCGTGAGTGTGTTACATCCTGTGATTGGAAGGTTGGAGGTGGCAGGAGCGCATATACCAGACCGCCGGGTACTGTCGACTGCGGCATATGCAGTTTGGGACAAATTCTTGTTGTTCAAGGTATTATTCACCGTCAATATCTGGGCTTTTCTTTCATGAAGGGACTTTGTACAAGTCATGGTGTATTTCATAGCGTTCCACAGGGCTCAGGAGAAGATAGCGGGCGTCTTGCAGTGTGAATAGAATGGCAGGGTCCTTGACGCGGTCGTCGCAGTACGCCTTCGACATGGCCTCCAGCCCGCCTCATCTGTGTCCCATGGTCCTTAGGGCTGCCGCTTCCGACCAACCCGTACCTCACCGCCTTGCCGCCTACCTGCCAGTGGTCCACCGATACCTCCACGTCCCTCACCATGGATTAAGACTGCCTCCCCGTCATACTTTACTGGCCCCGAGCCGCGGTCAGGAAACGGTGAACAAACGTGTCCATCTTGGTGACCTTTACGTTTCGACCTACTGACCCCCACCACCTGTGCTGTCAAAACCGCACACGAAGTTCCCATTGAAACGAGTGCCGAGACGACAGCAAGTGGGCAGGACTAGTCGAATGGAACCGAGCCCTTATAACCTCTTCCCAGACCAGAACAGACACGTACGACCACAGATACCAGAAAACTCGGGATCCCGTCCGCTCTCCCAATCGATAAGCTGGTAATCGTCAGACTAGTACTCGGGTGGGTGACCACCGGGGAATCCCTGATGTTGTACGTTTTTATCTTTTTGGCCTTGGCGAGCTTGGTCTTGTGCTCCTTCTCTTCCTCCTAGGGATGCTCGTAAGAGCGACAGACAATACCATGTTGGGCAAGCCGTCAATGCTGTTTGCTAAAGTCCGAGATCATGGCATGTTTCCTTTTCTTTTCAGACAGAGAGACGTAGGGCAAAAAAAGGTAAGACAAGGAAACACCATCTTTAGGAGACTTGTCTCGATACACAAGGGATATAGAGCATACGATAACTCCCCGGTACTATGCTGTTGATTTGACGTGCGACGCACTGCGCTCCGAGTTGTCACGGACGACATGGGAAGACACCACAGCCGAATACCACATTTACAACAATGAGCCAGCTACAGTCCATAACTACAGACTTACCTGTGAGAAATCGTATCCAGAAGGCGCCGGTTCCCATACACCCTCTATACTGTGCAAGTCCATGCAGGTTTTGCGATCTAAGAACAGCTGGTCAGCACTGGAAAGCGTCACAACTAGGCAATGTGTGTGGAGGAGCGTGCACACAACCGAAGATCAGAAAAGCCAGTTAACTCAGCCATACGAGCCGGCCCAGGCGCCATCCACCCCAAGACGGCGTGGGCGGCGCCCGGACAACTGGAGCCAAATGACATCTAATTAGGACAACATCACAACTCGTCCTCGCAGCCCCGAGAGACCACTAGAGCGCGGATGGATGGCTTGGCCCGTACATATCGTTGAATGGATAGACTGTGTTCATCATATGCGTCGTGTTGGTTGCTGTGCGGGAGTAGTAACTGAGATTGTCGCTTACCATCAATGGACTGACGAGAGAGACAAGTTCGCTGCGGGAACAAATCAAAGTCTTGGCTACGAAAGGCGGATATAAACCCTGCTGATATCCTGTTAGAAACTTTCCCCAGATATCGTCGTGGACGAGGCATAGAGAGGCAGGATATGTAAGATGTTCAGAGTGTTTTTTTGGTATGGGGTATCTTCATTCTCTTTCAGAAGCAGAACTGAATTTTGAATTCTCATCATAACATCAGGGGCTGCGAGGAAGACGAGGTGTCCGTCCGTACTTACCCAGTGAAACATGGCGAGTCCTGAGGTCAGGTTCGATCGACAGATATCCTGTAGCTAAGTAGGTGTGCTGAGGGTCGCGTCAGTACTGAGATCAACGCTTGTCCATTGGATAAAGATGTATGATCGAGGTATAGAGTCAGATGGTAGTGCATGTTGTTCGTTCGCTCAGGAGTCGCGGGAACTGTGGTGTGTGATATCATCACGCAAGCCCGGAGGCATTTGTGTCAAGCATCGGCGTCTGGGAAAATAGAGAGGAACTCTTACCATCAGAAGCTGAGCTCAAAGACAAGGTGAGCAGGTAAAGGCGTGCCAACGCTCCCAACCTGAAACTCATCGTCCTCGCTGAGAGGTCACATACTCGAGCTGCTCAAGTCAAAAGACGACGGAAAAGGCAGACACATGATGGACTATCTCATTCCAGAACTGCTCTGGCCAGGCAAATACTATCGTTCGGAGGAAACATGCTCGTCAGTCGAGGGCTCCAAAAGCTTTGGTGGGAGAAGTTCGAGGGAAGTTCGAATTTCGACTGTAAAATTTCCTTTCTAGTCGCACGAGGTGGCTCGTGCGCTGCACTCTTCTTGGAACAGCCACATGTGGGGGGCGGTACCTGTGGCTTGGTGGCTCCAGCAAACTTTCAAGAACCGGCCTAACATGTCCCTACAGTGACGAAAGAAAGTGCCAAAATGCACATACAAAAAGGAAGTAACAGAACCGTCATCTCTACCACGAGTTTTGCCTCTTGAGACGGCTCACTCTGCCTATAAGCCATTGCTCTGAGAAATACTGCGGCTTAGGACGGATCAAAGGCGCCCATCTCCTCTCAGCTCCATCTTATTCACAACCATGACGGACAGGAGACGCATAAACGGCCCTGCTGCGGCTACCATACCTCCAGTCTTCTTGGATGACGGCGGCAAGGAACAGAAAGAAACCCCGTTGATAAGGTCGAGGCCCTCAGATGTCCTCCGCAAGCTCTGTGAGTTGACGCATGCATATGCTGTCATGAGCTCCACTTGTACTGACTGTTGCTAGTTCTCAAAACCGGTGTCACACCTTCGGCGTCTGGGTCAGCATACCTTGAGATTGAGACGACATTCAAGTCCGGCGTGTCTGGCCTCAAACTCAGTTGCAGTGTCCACGGGCCGCGCTCTCTACCCAAATCAGCACCCTTCTCACCACACATCATCCTCTCCGCTCACGTCAAGTATGCCCCGTTCGCGACAAAGCAACGGCGCGGCTACCTAAGGGACTCCACCGAGCGAGATCTAAGTGTGCACCTGGAGACAGCCCTCCGCGGCGCCATCATCGCGGACCGGTGGCCCAAGAGCGGCGTGGACATTGTCGTGTCCATCATCGAGGGCGACCAGGATCGTGGAGAAGCAGCTGGGACCGGAGATGAGACGTGGGACACGATGAACGTCCTAAGCGGCTGTGTTACGGTCGCCTCGGCAGCACTTGCAGATGCGGGCATCGACTGCGTCGACACCGTGGCAGGAGGAGTATCGGCTTTGGTTGTGGACAGAGACGGAGCAGAGTCCGTGGTCATGGACCCGGTGGCCTCTGAGCATGGCAAGATCATGGCTGCCTGCTGCGTTGCGTATCTCCCAAGCCGGGACGAGGTTACGAATCTGTGGTTCAAGGGCAATCTTGAAACGTCGGACGCGCAGTGGTACACGGAGCTAGTACAGAAGGGCATACAGGCTTCGAGGAGCGCGAACCGGGTGCTGGTTCAATGTCTGCACGACACGGTCAAGTTGACAGGATAGCAGGAGTGCACTTGAGGCGACTGATACGACCATCGTCTGCCCATAGCACGCACGAGATCGTACTGTGTAAGGCACGACAACTCATATGATACCGAACAGTGCCATAATATCTCCAGACCAGCATGCACGTTGCTATTTTGATACCACCATGTGCTTTTGAATACGAGAGCGGTCATGATTTTTCATGGTTGACACGTGAGATGAAGGGGCACTGCTAGCAGGTCGGGGTCTCACATACAGTGTGACACTGTCACAAGACCTCGGGACTGAAAAGATCTGCACGAATTCACACTGTCGCCGCGATACTGTGGTACGTAGTACGCTTTCGTCGCTCGACCAGGACTTGGCATTGACCAATGACGCTAACGGCGACGCTAGACCTCAAACAGCTGCAGCGTGGGACAAAGTTGGACATTCCCCTGTCGCCGGGACTGTGCCGTTGGCGAGGTCTGCAACGATCGCCCAATCACAGACCCGGGAAGAAACAGCACGTTTCCGCGTCAGCGCCCCGAACAACTGGAACTTTGGAAGTGTCTTCAGCCTTCTTTCCTCCCCTGACAACTCGCCGACTTCTTATCTCCTTTTTCACTTTTGCCTATTGATAACAATCACGAACGCCGTCTCTCGCTAAACATCAACCTGAACGCTTCTGTTTTCTGTTTTGGACTGTCATACCTGTACTTCATTGTAATCTATCGAATTCCGATTCTTCCTCTCGCTACCATTACTGAAAGGGCCGTCGCAATCTCCTGACCCTTGTCGTTCTCGATAACACGCAGCGCTGTGACGTCGGGAAGAGCCTTGCACCCTCCAATCTGCCGATTACCCTCGACGACCGTCTCAACACGGCTTTGGACTATTGCGAAACGACGCGCCAGTCGATGATCGAATAGGAGCCTAGATACAAATACGACTGAGTGAACTCTCTCGATGGGCAAGAAATGTTGGTAGTCCCCAGTTCATGGTGCAAACCCCTGGCTACCAGTGCTGATACTGACTGCAACAGCCCGGTATGGCGTCATCTTGGATGCTGGGTCGTCAGGAACGCGGCTCCATATCTACAAGTGGAAGGATCCGGCCAAGGCACGACACGATGCCTCGAAGGACGAACTGCAGAGCCTGCCCGAGATCAAGACGAAGAAGCATTGGACCCTGAAGATCCGTCCCGGTGTTTCCACATTCGCCGGTAAACCCGAAGAGGTTGGACCGGAACACCTCCGGGCCCTGATCGACCATGCGCTGGAGAACGTACCGAAAGCGAACCACAAGGACACGCCCGTGTTCCTCATGGCCACGGCAGGCATGCGACTGCTGAAGCCGGCTGAACAAGACGCCCTGACAAGCCAGATCTGCAGCTACTTGCAACAAAACACAGAGTTCTACTTGCCCGACTGTGGCGCGCATGTACAGGTGATACCGGGCGAGACGGAAGGATTGTACGGGTGGCTGGCGTCGAACTACTTGCTTGGCGGCTTCGATCACCCCGAGAAGCACATGCACGGCAAGGGCCACCACACGTACGGATTTCTAGACATGGGCGGCGCGTCAGCACAGATTGCCTTTGCGCCCAATGCCACCGAGGCCGAGAAGCATGCCAATGACCTGAAGTTGGTCCGGCTACGAACCCTCAACGGAGACCCTCGTGAGTACAAGGTATTCACGGCGACGTGGCTGGGCTTCGGCGTCAACCAGGCGCGGGAGAACTACGTCAAGCAGCTTGTGGATGCGTATGCGGCAGGTGCTCACGAGATACCAGATGGGTGTATGCCGAAAGGCCTACGGACCACCTTGGACGGAAAAGTGGTGGACAAGGCCAACTCAAAAGATGTGACCCTGGTCGGAACGGGCAAGTTTGACGAGTGCCTGCTCAAGACCTATCCGTTGCTCGGAAAGCACGTGCCTTGCGAAGACGATCCTTGTCTGCTAAATGGCCAGCATGTGCCCGCCATTGACTTTGACGTCAACCACTTCATCGGGGTTTCGGAGTACTGGCACACGACACACGGGGTATTTGGCATGAGCAAGGGCGACAAGGCCTACGATTTCGCGACATACCAGAAGAAAGTGAGGGACTTTTGTAACCAAGACTGGGTATCAATCGAATCGACGCTCGACCCTCGGGGGAAGAAGGACGCAAAGAACGCACAGGAGGCCTGCTTCAAGGCATCGTGGCTGATCAACGTCTTGCACGAGGGCATCGGGATTCCCCGCATCGACATAGAGCACACGACAAGCCCGAGCCACAACAGCACCAAGGCAGCCCTGGACAAGGCCAAGCAGAAGGGGTACCTCGAGCCGTTCCAGCCGGTGGACACAATTGACGGAATCGAGGTCAGCTGGACGCTGGGGAAGATGCTGCTCTATGCCGCCGGTCAAGTACCGCCAAAGACGCAAGACGACAGGCTTCCGGTAGGGTTCGGGAGCAACGTGGCTGGTACACCTCCCGACTTCCAATACGCAGGATCGAAATGGACGCCCGTCGACGACAGTCTCCTGGCCGACGACGACGACGACGACTGGGGCGATACGGCCGAGGACCTGATCGATAAAGCAAAGTCGAAGTCCGCCTCGGGATTCTTCATCTTCATCCTCATCCTAATCGCTCTCTTCTACTTCCTCCGCAGGAAGGACAGCAGAAAGCGGGTGTACGGGACCTTCAACTCGCTCTTCCGCAGATCCCGCCGGCCCGGCAGCCCCAAGAGAGGAGCGGGCCGCGGCCTCTCCGGACTCACCCACAAGCTCTTCGGCGGCTCGCGGTCGGCCTCTTACGAGCGCGTCATGGAGGAGGGCGAGGCGAGCCAGTTCGAGCTCGGCGACGTCGACTCGAGCGACAACGAGCACTCGGACGGGAGCGAGGGGTCATCGCAGTCCCGGCTGGGGAGGTCGTCCGGCCTGGCCACTCCGAAACTGAACATCGAGCAGTTCGACACGGTGGTGCCGGGGGCCTCGGCGCTGGACAGGAGCGGGCTGGTGGTCAGGACGGAGAGCCGCGAGAGGCTGGTGCCGAGTCTGCAGATGTTGAGCGCGGGCAGGAGGAGCAGGGCGAGCAGTCCGACGAGGATGAAGAGTCCCTTGATGACGCCGCTGCAAGAGGACTAGAGCTCGGCTTGCTGGGTGGTCGGGGCTGGCTCTGGTTTGCTTGCGACCCTGGCGTTCGGGGCGTTTCTCTCTGCATGTGGAGGTTCAAAGCAGCGCTGAGACACTACATTGACAGTATTGTGCATACATAACATCGTTTTGGGAGGGGTAGCCTAGGATCATTGCCCCCGTCTGGAGTTTGGACTTGGGCGCTGAAGCGTTGCTGTTACTGCCGGAAGATGAAGTCGGATTTGGGATCACGGGGCCAGGTACGGCGGCTTGCCGCGGACAGCGAAGCGTTGTGATACTCCATGGCCGGAAGATGGGAAGATTTGGTCTCGTTTCAGGCGGAAATCTGATCGCAGGTTGAGGCCTTTGGAGCATCCATAGCATACAGATTATGGAGATCATTGCGGGCTCCCATGCTACCACTGTCAAGGGTCTGCGGACCTCGTGTGAACCATACTACGTTAAGACACTGTCATATAGCAGAATCCATCCCTGCGAGTATCACATCCTAGATTATTTGCAATTCCCAAGCTTATAGACTAAGCGTCGTATCTTGCACCAGCCCTCCAAGCTTTGATTCTACATTGATTTTTACATACTCGTAATGGGGTCACATCTCCGTTTCTCTCACATCTCACAACCCTCCGCGGGTTCAGCGCGCATGTCAAATTACTCCCTCACACTGTTGAAGATCGCAAATCAATTATCATTATCCCTTTCCAGAAAGCCCGGATCCGACCTAACCCGCCCCTCAAACTTCCTCCACCAGTCCTCAAACGCCTTGAGCGGCACTACCTCGACCTGTCCCGCGGTCCCGCTAAAGCTCGCCAGGAAATTGAACGCGTTCTTGATGATCCTCTGCGCGAGGACAAGCGTACTCGGCTGACCACCACCGCCGGGCCGCCCCGGCCCCGAAGAAGCGGGTACTAACGCCGTGCTCGCGCTGCTCGCGCTGGTCTTCTCCTGTATCCTCTGCGCGACAGACTCGGCCGGCTCGAGGGACACCCCGATGACGACATTACTCCCAGACGAAGAAGAAGCCCCGGATACGTTGAAGATGGCCGACTCCTTGCCCGGCCCGATCCCGCCCAGGAACCTGGTCGACACCGCGGCGGCGCTGTCGCCTCCTGCCCGGCCGGGTGTGACGAGGTAGATGGCCGCGGCGCAGTCCGGGGGAAGGGCCACGCCCGGGAGGAGGAAGACGACGAGGTGGGAGAAGGGCTTCGCGCCCGGGGTAGGGGAGGCGGGGATGGCGTAGAGGAAGGATGTGGGGGAGGGGGATTCGGTGGGGGTGGTTACGACTGGTTGGCCGGCCGGGACGAGGCCGAAGAGTGGTTGTTGTTGGGACATTTGTTTTTGCTGATTGCCTGCGACCCGAGGGAGGATGCTTATCGTTCTTCGGCAGTCGGATGAGTGGGCTGCTGTAAGCCGAGGGGGTTCCAGACGACGCCGGGCTCAATATCAGTTGACAAGTCTCGATGCGGTTGCCGCGTGCAGCCGTGCCGTCTTTTCCTTGGGGAGCTCTTTTTCTGGTGGTTTCACAGGGGAGCAATTGGTGGGTTCCCTGCTTTTGGGTCTTGCTGGCGTACAGCAGGTGACCTGTGGTGCACAATGAGTCGAGTCCCGGACCCTGCTGGAGGTGGGGGTCGGTTCCAATGACGAGGCTCTGCCGGGATGACGAGCAGGGGTTCTCGGAAGTCAGGCCGAAGGGTCCGTGTTGCTATGCAGGAGGCCTGGTGATATCTCTCAACTCTGAGACCGGACTACCGGTACTATCAATGCAGTCGGGCACGGACTGGACGCGTGATAAAAGATAATATGACTTGATCGACGACGACCTGCGAAGGTCACCACCAGATCAGAACGACACTGGTTGAAGCTGACGGACGGGGAGACTGACGGATGGTTGGGCCGATTGGAAGACGGGATACGTATTGTCCACACACCTTGAAAGCAGATAGGTCTGTCTGGCCCGTGACAAGCCAGATGATGCTCGGTCTTCACGCCTTGCGCTGTAATCGGCTCTCTTGTATGTAACACAAGCACTGGCAATGAAACGAAATAAACCTTCTTACTAGCACGTCGACTATCGTCCATGCGAAGCAAAGAGGCGTGGAGGGAGTTGAGATGCCTCAGCAATGGTAGACGAGTCCCAGATGTCAGATGGAATTTCTAGAAAGTGGTGTGGAAGCTCGGTAGAACGATTACCGGAATCGTCATAAGGTGCCCCATGTGGAATGCTTCAGACGCATAAGGCTGGCGGTTCCAAGCCAGTGGGGGCCACCAAAAGATTAGGTTGTCACTGCAGGACCGCCAAGACACACCAGAAGCTTGGAGCTTGTTTGGCAGCCAACGGTGTGACAGGTCGAATCTGACAAAGTGTCGACCACGGGCCGAGCCAGTTACTTGAGTTTCCGGTAGAGGATGGAGGACGGGGAATATAAGCGGTCGGCGGCCGAATACAAAAACCCATCACGAGTTATTGTTGGCTCCAGGCAGAAAGCATGAATGAGAGAACCTTGGTCCTTCTGCCCGTCGTGTCCAATGGCCAGAACATCCACCTTGACGAAGCTGATCCGAGATATCCAGCGGGATGTGGAGGGAAGTAGCTCGTTCTATCGCTATCGTACTCAACGCCATCCGCACTAAAGACGGCGTTGCTCCTGCCATGTTCCTGCTGTCGGGATGTCTGCCGCACTTCCATCTCTTAAGCTTTCTTGTGCACTCTATTGATATCGAGTGACACAGTGAGTCGAATGTGACCCCGTCTCAAAGCGAGTCCGAGTCAGTTCACAGTTGGAGCACAAATAGAGCTACTCGCTCACCGATACATCTTCAGATATCCCCTCACCGCACAACGTCCTTTCTCTTGTCGCTGTCGCTGTCGACCCGGTATCAAGCCAGAACGAAAACATTTCCAAATCACAACATCTCGGCGTGGTAGCGTCTCAAGTCGCCTACAATGGCTGCCCGCTTGACGAGCCTCGATCTTGTCAACAAGTGTGATGCGTGAGTTGGCCCCCAAATTTTTCAAGGGTTATCAAGACCTTCCAAGTGTCACTGAGCGGTCTGGGAAGTTCCAGAACCCTTCACATACGACTGCCGTCTTTTGCACTCTGGGCGCCATCATTTATATACCCAGAAGTCTGGGATCATTCCCCTGTGTTTTCCCTCCGGTCGGCGCCAATTGGCGGCGAGTCTGCAGGGTTGCCCCTCTGGAGGCTTACCGGTCACACATGCAGAGCAATCATTGGGTCGCCAAACCGATAGCCAGTGATGCTGTGTAACATCACAGCGCGGCTGCTGAATCGCAATGTCACCGCACCGGCATGCTACCGCACGTGTCTGCACTTCTCTTCCCCTCTTACCATCTCTGCTTCCCTACAATAATTAGACGTGGTTCGGCGTGTGGTACCATGACTGACACGGCGTTACAGGTTTCCCGATGCGGAAAAGGACCCCAAAGGGTATGCTGCCCAGTTGGAGAAGCTGTATACACTGGTTTGGCAAGATGAAGCTGCAGGTGCTGTGCCTCTCGGCTACATGCCACAGCAGGTGCTTGATGCTTTGCTGGAGACGCCGGCCAGCATCAGAGGAGAGCTAGACTTGGATCCTGCGACTCGCACCGTCACGCTGTTTCACCAGCCGCAGACCGAGCCGGAACGCACAAAGCTCGTCGCTCGGCTGACGGACTATTGGCGAAAGAACGGCACCTTTCGCATCCTCCAGGGATGGCGTGACGAGATGTGGCCCGTCTACGACAACAAGGGCAATGTTCTCTTCAGCATGGAGAGGGCGGCCATGGGACTGTTTGGCACCATGCGGTACGGCGTGCACCTCTCCGCCTTTGTTCGGGAAAAGACCGAGGGCAGCGAATACGATGTCCGCATATGGGTGCCCAAGCGCTCCACGAACAAGTCGACCTATCCGGGCATGCTCGACAACACGGTCGCTGGCGGCCTCATGACCGACGAGGACCCCTTTGAATGCATTATCCGCGAGGCCGACGAAGAGGCGTCGCTGCCCGAGGATGTCGTTCGCAACACGGCCAAATTCGTCGGGCTGATCACGTACATCTACATCACAGACGAGCGCTCGGGCGGCGAAGAAGGTCTGATATATCCCGAATGTCAATGGGTCTATGACCTAGAGCTACCCGCCGACCAGAGCATCATCCCCGAGCCCAAGGACGGCGAAGTTGAGTCCTTCAGCCTCTGCACGGTCGAAGAGATCAAGGAGCAACTCGCGCAAGGACGATGGAAGCCGAACTGCGCATTGGTCATGCTCGACTTCTTCGTCAGGCATGGCATCATAACGCCGGCTAACGACCCTTACTATTCCGAGATCCTGCATCGAGTGCGCCGACAAATGCCCTTTCCCGGCCCTCACCAAAGAGCAACATAGACAAACAGCGGAGATTCCTCTTTTTGGGTATCATTCGTCACCATATCTCCCTCCGAGGTGCCCCTTCTCGTGTCTAATACACCGACCGCCAAACTGGGATGCCACCTATCCTGGATCTCGCGTGTTGGCGCATGCGTCGTCTCTTGCCAACTTTTTCCTGTTAGACATTAGATCCAGCTTCCCAGCATCCCAGCATCCCAGCATTTTCTAGATCAATGGACATACCCTTCCCGCGTTGCGATTACTTGCATCTGGACCCCATACTTCGTTCATTTCTTGACCAGAAGGTAGACATAGTCGACTCGTAGCGACGTGAGCTTCTTATAAGGGCCGTGAAGCGCCATCAGCAGACCGCCGAAGGACGTGTATACGTTCCTAGGTGGCACCCATGTCAGTAACACCCCGTCGTCCAGGCGGAGGCAGTGTGGAAGAACTCACATCTGATCCTGTATCTTCGCGTCGTCCTCAAACTTGTAGACCTTTCCGTGGCAGACATAGTCGAACATGTCGGCCAGCGTAGCCTCGCCGCCGCTCGCCTTGGCCACGTCGCGCCAGCCCTTCTCGTCGTCCTTGCTGCCGTCCAGCGACAGCGACGTGGCGAGCACCACGTGCAGCGTCTCGCCGACCTGGCAGGGGAACAGCTCGTGGTTGATGTCCAGCTCCATCTCGGTCGCGCCGTCGGTCGACTGGCAGGAGAGGCGGCTCACGCGGTCGTACTTTTCGGCGTTGATGCCGTTGATCTTGAACGTCTCTTCGTAAAGCTGGTTTTCTTGCGCGAGGTTTGCCATGTTTGCGGTCGTAACGATTGTGGACTCGACGCGGGGACGACGGACAGAAGTCGCGGTCTTTGCCGTGTGAGGATTCGAGATGCGATGGGTTGTCGTCAAAGAACAGGCCGGACGCGGAAAGGTCGAGGTCAAAATTTCGAGCCTCACCAGGAACAAGGACGAGTGCTGCAGGTACGTACCTTGCCTGCCACATTTTGGCGGGGCAAGGCTTACACAGTATAGTGGAGTATACGCTAATCGCTGGACGGATGGGGGCAGCTACAGTTTTCACTTGCGATCATCAGGCTCCGAATCCAACTAACTACACAACCGTCACAACCGAGGCTTGTCTAGCGACCGAGTTCCTGCTGTGATCATGACAGTGATATAAAAGCAAGAGCATACGGTTCATCAGGCGGAGTGTTTACGATCCATAATGTCCTTCAGGAAGCGGAATACCGTCATATCAACGGCTCAGACTGACCAAGCCGCGCCCTCGCAGTCGGCAGCAGCACAGAAGCAGCTTGCCCCTGGCCTTAGGCCGTCACCGCTCGACGGCCGCCTGACGACATCTACCGGTACCTCGTCCCTGGATCATCTCTTAGCGGGCCATGTCGGACTGCCTCTCGGTACTTCCCTGTTAGTCGAAGAACATGGCACTACCGACTTTGCTGGCTTCCTGCTTCGATACTATGCTGCCGAGGGACTCCTGCAAGGTCACCAAGTCCACGTACTTGGTTATCCCGATGCATGGAGGTACGAACTGCCGGGGCCGGCAACTGCGGACTCCAAGAAGAGGACAGCGGCGCAGGTTGTGCGTCCTGACGGGCAGAAGATGAAGATTGCCTGGCGGTACGAGGCTCTCGGCAACGACCATCTGCAGCGCAGTCGAGAGGAAGAGACGGGAGCCACGACCTACTGCCATTCCTTTGACCTTAGCAAGCGACTCAAGCAGAGCGACATCAAGGGCAACTTGCACTCGAATCTATCCATGGATCCGAGGACCATGTCGTTGGACGCAATCCCCAGTTCCGGATCGTATCTTATGGCCTTCATCAAGTCCGTTCAAGGGCGCATCGTGACGGGCGGCCCGAAGACCATTCACCGAGTGGTCATTCCCAGTCTACTTTCGCCGACACTATATCCACCGAGTGCCTGTCAGCCAAGCGAGGTTCTGAGGTTCTTGCATGCCCTGCGGGCTCTGCTTCGGCAACACAGCACGCAGCTGACAGCCATCGTCACTCTCCCCATCTCGCTCTTTCCGAGGACCAACGGCTTGACAAGATGGGTGGAGCTGCTCTCTGACGGTGCCATTGAGCTGATACCACTGCCTGCGAATCCTGGTGCCCCGCCTCCGAGCTTGGGGGACTCTAAAGCCGAGGACAAGAGCCAAGGTCTCCTGAGAGTACACTCGTTGCCCATCTACCACGAGAAAGGGGGCGGTGGTGCGGAGAACAACCACTTCCGCGAAGACTTGACCTTCCGGCTCAGCGAATCCAAAGGAATGGTCATCAAGCCGTTCAGTCTTCCTCCTCTGGGCGAGGAAGGGCAGCCGGAGAAATCACCGGCCAGCACCGTCAAGGATGGTATCGACTTCTAATGCCCAGGCCACGGGCGCAGAATCACGAATACCACTTCGTACCCCTGAAACAATGCTGGGTGTGGGGCACCTGAGCTTGAGCTTACACCGCCCAGAGTGGCAGAATCGCCGCGCTAAGGAATTTTGGTTCGAGCTCTCCGAGGAGCTTCTCTGCCTCAAACTTTTGTTTGCTCTTCTCTTCCACAACAACTGCCAAACTAACATGTGAGTACGATCCCCGTTTCAATAAATCCTATTCGAGACTTAGCATGATTACACACGCGTATATAATATCTGTCAATCCCCTGAGATTTCTCTGTGACGAGAACTATACTTAAAGAGACTATGACTTCGTGTCTCGAGACTCTGCTAGCAATAAACACCTGCTTCACTTATCTAGGTCATGTCGCTAATCTTCAAAAGCACGCAGACTCGATCAGACATGGCTAGTGATTCTGAAACAGAGCGGGTAGTCCGAATATCCAAGATTGCGGGGCGGTACCTCGTTTTTGACCTGCAAGATGTGGTTTATCTCCGTCGGCACCACAACATCTGCGCCGTCTTCGTGGGCACCATGCCACAGAACCCGACGCAGAACATCTTCATGGGGCTGCCAGTAGAGCTCCTCGCCGCGGAGGCAAGTGTCCTCTTGAACAAGGGTGCCGCGTATATCGCCGACGAAGCGGTGGAGCACCTCTCCCGCTTGTCGGCTATGGACGAGACCGGTCGCAAGGCGTATCTGCAGTCTCTCAAGACCCAGCGGAGAAAGGCCCAGGCGACCATGGACGAGGAGAGGGCGGCTAGGTCGGCCGAGGCCAAGGCCAGGCATCTCGGCGCGAAGGCGAAGAAGCAGCAGCCGCCGAGTGAGCCCTTGGTCGCAGAAGAACCTCTATTTGATAGTGCTCCTCAACCCGAGTTTTCCCCAGCTTCAGTGTCTACACCTACGCCGCGCACAGTCTCGGCAGCGCCAGGCATCACGCCAGGTACCAGCGCGGGTCTGATAGATGGCTGCACGGAATTGACAGCCGCAAGCGCGCCCAAGCCATCCCCGCTCTTCGCGCACTTGAACTCGAAGGGCTACTTCATCACCCCAGGCCTTCGGTTCGGAGGCGACTACAGCGTCTATCCGGGGGATCCATTCCGCTTCCACGCGCACTTCATGGCCACGAGCTACGAGTGGGAGGAGGAGCTCACCATGCTCGACCTCGTCGCTAGCGGGCGGCTCGGCACGGCTGTCAAGAAGGGGTATCTGCTCGGAGGCCAGAGGCCGCGGACTGACGGCGGTGACGGCAGAGGAGGCCTCGTCGATGGTGGGGAGGTTAGAGCCTTTTGTATGGAGTGGGCGGGGATGTAACAAGACGATCAATGATACCCCTTTTGTGCACTCGACATTGATCTCGTGTACCGGCTTTTTCTCAACAGCAACCACGGCTTTGCATACTCAACCTGCCTGCTTTACCCTCAGAATGCAGCCATGCCTCCAGTGGTCTCTTAAGAACCAGCTCAAAATGGTTGCCGTGAAGCACAACTAAGGATCCAAAAGAGAGGCAAAAGCGTACCACATCAGGGATTGCCCGGTGGTCAACCACCCGAGTACTAGTCTCACCGATCAATGATCGTGTCTATGAGGTCTGGGGGTATCCGAACTTGGACCTTTCGGGGTGTCAATTGGGCAATCTTGAATCCCAGCGGTCGCACTGTATGCGGCTACCCCGTTTGGTGTTGAAGGCAGGGGGAAAAGTGCTAAGAGGCATTCATGAGGCGACACTTGTCGGGCGCCCTTGGCAGGTGCAGATTTTGCCGGTTACAGTGGCCCGGGAACGAGAACACGTCGGATCGATGGTCGACAGTCGTGGTTGACAGAACGTCGATCGGAGGTCCCAAATTGATCCACTCCGCACCAAAGCCCGTGCCCCAGCCACACCGGCGCCGGCACCGCGGCTGAGACTGGATCCTAGCTCGACCGTACGCTCCACCTTCGACCTAAATCTCGACCGGCATCTCAACCTCTATTCGTCGTGTTTTAAGATGACGACTCGATCAGTTGTAATGTTGCCTTCCATCCTGAAGCGCAGAACCGATATTCCAAATGCACGCAATAGACCTTGTTATTCCAAAGCCGAGACAAGGCTCTCATACGCTATTGCCAGTGGCCTCGTCACCAAGTTTAGAGCCCGACTTGAAAGCAGGCCTTCGTGCATGCTTCGAGGTACCAAGGAAGCGTGGCCTTGTTTTGAAGAATGTCCATAAAGGCCAGGAGGTTGAGCTCTATACAAAGAAGGGTGTCAAGCTGGGGATTGTCAAGTCATTCGTTGGAGATGTTCATCTCTGGACTGGAAGCCTCAGTATAAGCGCCCAGACTCTGTCCTCGTTTGCAGCCCAGTCAAAGTCGCCGTAATGCAGACTTTCGGCCCAGGATGCGAGCCCCGAGTATCCAGCAGTTTGCTCGTATGACACGATGTTCCAGACCTCTCCGTCCGGGAAATGTTCGCCGACGTTGAAATGACTTTATTGGTTCCTATTCTTGGACAAGGCTGTGGCTTGCTAGGGTGCCTTAGGCATCGCTGAAGCGTTGGGTCTCGTCAAACACGTAATAGGCACTTTACTCAGGCAGCTACTACTTCGGTTCGGCGAGGTGAACACAATCTCTCCGACTATACTTGAGGGAAAGAACCACATCAGATGAGCGAGCCACTCGTCGTCCATATTCCACTACCGCTCCAGACACGGAAGCTTCTTGTCTAATCCGCGAGACATCCATCCCCCCGGCGTGGAAGATGTCCGACCTCAGCGATGTCAACGAAGAGATCCAGGCCGCAAGAGACGCCCTGGAGGCGGCCCAAGAATCCCATGATAGGGCCTGCCATCTAGACAGGCTTGGGGTCGCATTGGGAGACAGGTTCTCCGCAACCGCAGACCTAGCAGACCTCGAAGAAGCTATCCAATGCAGCCGAGAGGCTGTAGAGCTGACACCTGTGGACTCTCCAGAGAGGGTCGAGCGCTTGAGCAACCACGGAATACGACTCGCAGAACGGCATTCCGTGACATACAGCAGGGCCGACCTGGACGAGGCTATTCGTATTATGCGACAGGTGGTAGATCGTACCCCCAGGGGCAATCCTGATCGAGCCATGTACTTGAACAATCTTGGGACCGCGCTCGGAGATCGATATGATCAAGTTAGGAGCGTAGCTGACCTTGACGAGTCTCTTCAATTCACCAGGGAAGCCGTTGACGCGGCAATAGACGACTATTCGGACCGGGCCATGTATCTGAACAGTCTCGCCATCCGGCTTGGAGATCGGTACTCATCCACGTCAGAGGTGGCACATCTCAACAACGCCATTGTTTTCGCGCGAGAAGCCATTCACATCACGCCAGACGACTCTCCGCATCTGGCTATATATTGGAATACTCTTGGCATTCAGCTTGACCACCGGTACGCACGAACGGAAGCAATGTCTGATAACGATGAAGTAATCCGTGCCTACCACGAAGCGGTCAGGACAGCACCCCAAGACCACCCAGACCTGGGCATGTACTTGACCAACCTTGCAGCGGCGCTCGGGGAGCGATATTCGGTTAGGAGAGAAAGCTCTGACGTCGAAAATGCCATATCACACCTACAGACTGCCCTTCGCTTGGCCGGGGGAAACCCATCTAGTCGAGCTCACTGTTTAAACGGTCTGAGTAACCAGTTTGCGCTGAGATACCAGGAGACGTGGGAGACGGTCGACCTAGAGGAATCTATCCGATCTGCTCGAGACGCGACCCGACTAGAGCCACAAAGCCAAACAGACCAGGCTACCTGGCTGAACAACCTTGGAATTCGGCTCAGCGATCGTTATTCAAGACTCGGGGCGGGAGCTGACCTCGAAGAAGCCATCCGAGTTGCCGAGGAAGCCGTCGATACGACACAACACTGGCCGGCTAGGGCTTCTTATATGCGTAACCTAGGGAGCTACCTCGGAGAAAGATACTTGACAACCGGAGTCACGGCCGACATCGAACGAGCAATCCATGTCACGAGGCAGTCGATCGACTTGACCGCCGCTGATCCTGTACAGCAAGCTAAGGGTTGGAACAGCCTTGGAACCCGCCTAGGCGAGAGATATCAAGCGGAGGGAGACGCCAATATTCTCGAAGAGGCAATCAGTGCGTTACATCAAGCAATCGATCAGACGCCAGAGTTGCATCCTGCTCGGGCCTCGCACCTGAACGGTCTCGGGGTCCATCTTGCCGCCAGATATGCTCTTATCGGCGCCCTGACTGACGTTGAAAACGCCGTCGACGTGGGGCGGTCAGCCGTGAGGGCGACACCAGACAACAAAATAAGTAGAGCCCTGTTTCTGCACAACCTCGGGGCCGCCCTAGGAGATAGATATACCAGGACGAAAACGAAGGGGGATCTCGAGGAGGCGGTCCGCTTTGCACAGGAAACGGTCGACCTGACACCGAACGGCCACCCCAAGAGGCCAATGTACCTGAACAGCCTTGCCATCCGGCTGGGAGACGCATACGCTCTCGGGGGTTCGATTGCTGACCTTGACAATATCATTCGAGTGGCTAGGGAGGCGGCCGACGCAATACCGGACTTCCATGCGGCCAGACCCGCCTACCTGAACAATGTCGGAATTCGGCTTTTGGAACGATACGCAAGAGAAGGCGATACAACTGCTCTTGAAGAGGGGATTCGGGTCTTAAGGGAAGCGCTCCGTACGACGCCAGAAACCAGCCCTGCCAGGGCCACATATCTGGTCAACCTCGGTACCGGGCTCGATCACCGACATGGCTGTGCCGGCGCCACGGCACATGCAGACCACGAAGAGGCTTTGTCGCACTTTCAAGCAGCCCTGCGCCAGCCCAACGCCTCCACCATCAAGCGCATCGCGGCTGGCATCGCAGTGCTCCGGATCTGCGCTGCTTCGTCCGACTGGCAACAAGCTTGCGACGCTTCCGAGCTCGCCGTCTCTCTTATTCCCAAGCTAGCGCCGCGGGCTCTCGAGAATGCGGATCGGCAACACATACTCAGCCAGGTTGTCGGCCTGGCTTCCGATGGAGCAGCGGTCGCCCTGCAGGCCGGTCGAGACCCGACTGTTGCGTTGGGTTATCTGGAGCAGGGCCGCGGCGTGCTCGCCACGGTTCTCCTGGAGATGCGCGCGGATATACTAGATCTTCAGGCCGCGCAACCAGACCTCGCGCGGCACTTCTTACGTCTCCGGGACGAGCTGGACACGCCAGACACTCATGGCGCCTTTCTGACGGACGACCGCGAAAATTCCATGCGCCAGCAAACTCGCGCGAGCCGGCGGTACGATGCCGGCAACGAGCTCGACAGATTGATTGCCGAAATTCACAGACGGCCCGGGTTCAGTGATTTCCTGGCCGCCCCGAGCGAGGCAGGCATGCGCGCCGCCGCGAGCCGTGGCCCTATTGTAGTCCTCAACACCAGCGGGTACCGCAGCGACGCCATCCTCGTAGAGCAGCACCAGATCCGGTCCTTGGCCCTTCCGAACCTCGAGAGCGGGCATGTCGAGAAGGCCGCACGGAGCTCTGGCCTCGAGGTCGAGTCGCTGGAGTGGCTCTGGGACACAATTGCCCGGCCCGTCCTGGACGCCTTGGGCTTCTCTGGGCCACCCGCGGCCGAGGGATGGCCGCATGTGTGGTGGATTGCCACGGGCGCGCTGAGTAAGTTGCCCATCCACGCAGCCGGGCGCCACCGCGGGGGATCTGCCGGGGCTGTCCTCGATAGGGTCGTGTCGTCCTACAGCTCTTCCGTGAAGGCGATCCTACACGGCCGGAGACGCGCCACTCCGGCGCCCGTTGCGTCGGTCCCAGGACAGGCTCTCCTTGTCGAGATGCAGGACACACCGGGCCAAGGGAGGCTCCGCTTTGCAAGAAACGAGGTGGCGGTGGTCTCCGACCTCTGCAGGACGATGGGCCTGAACCCCTTACAACCAGGCCGACTCAAGCGACACGTGGTGACACACCTCCCCGGATCCAAGATTTTCCACTTTGCCGGCCACGGCCTCACCGACGCCGTCGATCCCTCGCAGAGCCAGCTACTCCTGGAGGACTGGACGGCGGACCCTCTCAGCGTGGGTACGCTCATGAGCTTGAAGCTCCAAGAACGCGCCCCCTTGATGGCATATCTCTCGGCTTGCGGGACCGGCCAGATTAGAAATGAGAGCTTCCTCGACGAAAGCATCCACCTCATCGGCGCGTGTCAGCTGGCTGGGTTCCGCCACGTCATCGGCACGCTGTGGAAGGTCGACGACGAGTCCTGCGCGGACGTGGCAAGGATCGTATACGAAGCAATCCGAGAAGGTGGCATGACGGATGAGTCCGTGGCTCGAGGGCTCCACAACGCTACCAAAGAGCTCCGAGGTCGTTGGCTCCGCAAGAAGCCAGCGGAGGCCGAACGTAGGCGATCGGTTAAGGAGGCAGTGGCATGCTTGGCGGCGGACGGAACAGGTGGCGGGATTGTGGGCGAAGAAGACTCGAGAGACGTCTTGGATGATGACGACGAGGCACTGCCGCTGCACTGGGTTCCCTATGTCCACTTTGGTGTGTGATTTACTGTCATTTCTGCCGGCTACTCCGGCCTGACGTCTGCGTTGCATGTCCATAATAACTATCTTATCACTATGACTGAGCTCGCTTAGTGGCTCCTTCGCTCAGATCTCCTGCCCCTGGCTCCAACCCGGTCGCGACTCACTCCTCTGACGTGGTTCTAACCCCCGAGGTCGCTGTTGCCCGTGCCCGAAATGAACACAATAAGAACGGTGGCGTATCTGATACAGGCATCAGATGAAGCATTAGCAGAGACATCCCAAAGTCTAGATCATTGACGCTTACGTTGCCCCTGCGAGAACCAAATCCATCGTCTTGGATCTCGTTAGTTGGGATATTACGAGCAGGTAAAAGATCGTGGATGCCATGACGACAGCAATTCGAATGGAAACGGTGCTGACGAGATTGCAAATGACAACCGGCAACAACAGGAGAAATGTGATCAACAGGAGGAGCAGTGCCTTAACGCTATTTTTGATCAAGTGGCCAGAATAGATGTACACGTTCGGATCGCTAGAGGTGTCAAGGTCGCGATTCTGTTTTGCGTGGTTAGTCAAAGCAAGAGTATCGCCTATAGACGCTCACAACACATGGGTAGGTGAGGTACACTACTTTGTTGAACCGGCGATCGAAGCGGATGAACTTGTCTTCCACCCAGGCCTCGAGCTGCAGCACCGCATTGTCGCCGGCCGGTGCCAGGGAAACAAGATCCTGATGGTGGCCCAGGTACGCCGTTTCTTCGCCAGCCACGCAGCCAGTGCCGTCGAGCCAGTTTCCCAGACTCTCCACGTCTCTGCGCTGGGCCGGGTTGAGGCTCAGCATCTTGTGCGTCCGCTCGGCAAATGCATCTGTTGGTTGGTCAAAAATAGCGCACAAGCCGAAGGGAATTGAGTTCCCGACAATACCGTATTCGGTAAGGCTGGACTCGATCTCTTCGAGGACGGACGCCCGCTGGGCGTTTCGATCGCTGCGGCTCATGCCGAGGAAGAGGGGACAGACCTCTTCCCGGTCAACCTCATCCAGCCTCTGCTCGAGCAATGACAGCTTGTCCTGTTTGAGAAGAAGGATTCGAGCTCGAAGCCTACTGAAGCGGCGACACAGCAGGTAAGGGTCGTATGCCGAGAGGAGCGCGGTGAAACGGGGGTATCCGGGACGGTAATCCTCAACTTGTTTACCGTCAGCCTTGCTACCACCGGATCCCTTACATGTGAGGTGAAGTGACTGAACACTTACTGTTCTGCTTTCTACCACCGGTGGCAGAACCCTGGGAATTCTCGGGCGGCGGATGGAATCGAGGAAGCTCCATGGCGGAATAGGGTCGAGGGAGCTGCACAATACATGCACAACCCTGGTGAGTCGGTTTGGGAGCGGAAATCCTGATTGTTAACTGTTCAGCTGAACAGGTGAGGATGAAGGCGCTGTGGGCGTCGATGTGTTAGTTGCTGGCAGCCTCGCCCCGGGCCATGATGCATGATCAGAGCCGCTCCAATACGGTGAAAAGGCTCCGCAAGATACGGTGCAGTAAATGGACGTGTTCTCGCCGTTGGTGGCTTGCGGTTCCCTATAAAGGGCTGCAGCCTTCCACTGCGCACCTGGAAGTCCTGACTGCAAGATGCGCCATTATCGAAGAAGCCGCTCTCGACACCACCAGTACCTTCCACCACGTGCACGCGTAGGCACATTTTCCACTTTCACCTTTGCAAAGACAACATGTCGGCCTCTGGGGAGTAGGCTCTCCCGGTTTAGCCAAAACATCTGTTGATTCTTGCTGATAGCTCCAAGGGATAAGAAGCGAGAGACCGCGATCGCCATCACCGACGATGACGACCGGCCTTACGTGGAGCCCTATGTCCAGGTTGGTAGTCTGATGGAGGCGGAATAGATGCCGTGCTGATGAGACGCAATAGAAGCCGGCCTTCAAAGTAGGACAACGCGTGTATCTGTTAGGCCGAGGGCCATACCTTGTCGCCATGGTATCGAATGGACGGTATGTGCTGAGTGAGGAAAACGGCGATCCCGTGGGAAACGGCGCGGAATTTGGGCCGGATCAGCTGCAGGCGGTCTGAGGGAAACGCCTCGGGCAAGTATCGGGAGCCTGACAACTTACTGTTGGGCCGACCGTCATGTCAGATATCTCTCAATGTCTCATCAGGCTGCAAAAGTCGGGCGCTTTTCCCCTCTTTCACGCCCCCCCAAGAAGAAAGTACTTTGTCGCTGAGGCAATCAGCAGCTCGCAAGACTGGTTATTGCTGCATCAAGGTACAAATACCTTACCATCACTACACCTACCTGTTAGGGCCGAGTCCGTTCGATGGATACCTGCCCGAGTATAGACTTCACACATTATGCCGTCTTGATCGGCATAGACGCTTATCCCAGCCGTCCGTTAGGGAGCTGTGTGCGCGATGCGGAGAGCATCAGAGATTACTTGGAACGTGAGTTGAAGTCGGTCCACGTCCACATGTTTACAGCAAGCAAGAGCGCGGACCACACGACGCCAGGCCTTATCGAACCCGCGGCGCGCCGCCCCACGTTTTCCAATGTGAGGGCAAGCCTCGTCGCCATTACATCTTCAGCCAAGGCGGGGGACTATGTATACATCCACTACTCGGGCCACGGAGTTCGAGGACAGCCTTACGGGACCTTTTCCAACCATTCCACCGGAGATCTGGCGTTTGTTCTCCTCGACGGTGACGACGCCGACAGCGAGAGGTATCTCTGGGGTCCCGAGTTAGCTGTCTGGCTGAAAGCCTTGGTTGACAAGGACGTGACCGTGACGCTAGTCCTGGATTGCTGTTTTTCCGCAAGTGTCTACCGTCACGAGGACGACTCAGACATCCGCTCTCAACCCTACGACGCGGTAGTCGACTCGAGACACCCGATGAGCCAGGACTGTGGCCTCTGGGGTGATGCTACGGGAGGCCGGCACGCCTCCATGCGGCCGAACTGGCTTGTCGACCCTGACGGGTACGCCATTCTTGTGGCGTGCGGGCCCGACGAAGTCGCCAAAGGTGTCAAAGACAAGGAGAGCCGAAGGCACGGCGCCCTATCGTATTTCCTGCTTGAATCCCTGGACAAGTGCGGCGGTGTCGGCAGGAGGATCCTCGCAATTCATCGTCGCCTTCGTGCAATATTCCGCCAGTGCTGCCCACAACAGAACCCGGTTCTCTTCGGCAACAAAAGACAGGGGTTTTTCGGGCCAGTCGGTCTCGAAAACGACGATGCCCTAGTCCCCGTCGTTGTTAAGGGCGACGGGTGCGTACAATTGCAGGCAGGCCGAGCGCACGGGGTATACGAAGGCGATCTCTTTGAGGTCCGTTCCGAGGATGCCGAACTGCCAGAAGACAGTTCCGCTCCAGGAGGAAGCCCGATAATGGGCAAGGTAGCTCAGGTTGGGCCTCTCACGTCTTTGCTAGAACTGTCGGGCTCTCTGTCAGTTCTCGTCCAAACGGGCTGGGTTGCGAAACCACGTTGCCGGCGCTCTCTGAGGTCGTTTCCGGTCCAGCTTGCTCCCGGGATCCTAAAGCCAGAAGAGTGGCTGACAGCCATGGAGAATCGGTCGCTGAGTCTCCGCACCGTCCAAGGGACTGACGGGCAACCCCCTGTCTTCCGTATCGTGATGAACGGTCTCGAGGAGTTTGAAATCCAGGACAAATCTGGCCGGAGAATCGCCCACCTACAGACTTGGCAGCGAGATCAAATGCACGCCGGTCCCATGCGGGACATCGTTCAATCCGTGGAGCACCTGGCACGGTACGCTATGGTCCGAGAGCTGGGCAAGGAGAGCGCCGTCGACGCATTCCGGCTCTCGTTCGATATCCAACTCACTGACCCTTCCGGGGAGTCCATCAGCCCAGATTCCGCCACCGAAGTGGCACACGACGACAGGTTGAAGCTGGTTGTCACGAACAAAGGAAACGCCACGCTCTACCTCTACCTGTACTGCTTAGGCGCGTGCTGGCAGGTCGAAAACGTTCTCAAGGCGGGTTATGCGTCGATTCTCCCGATACAGAGGGATGGACGAGTCATGAACCCATTCGAGAAGACGCTGAGAATGATGCTTCCATCCAAGCTCCGCGACAAGGGGCTCCGCCAGTGCGAAGACAGCATCAAGATTTTTGTCACCTCTCAACCTACATGTTTTGACTTGCTTGAGTTGCCAGCGCTCGGCAGCTCGGCCAGGGAGAAGCCTAGCGGTGACAGGATTTCTGGAGGGGGTTATGCAGACGAGGCTTGGACGGCTATAAATTTTGTCGTCCGTACCACCCTCTAGCTGGGTAAGTACCTAGCTGATAAATGTACCTTTGGTACGGGCTTCCTCCTAGTCTCCCTGGTCACACAGGCCTAGTCCGTCTCAGTGGTATTCATGTGGAATTTACTGTGTGTGCCAAAGTGACATCGCTTTATACGTCCAAGTAGATGGGGACGCGAGGGAGCCAGTGACTGACTCGGAGAAGCCGACAATTGACTCGAGACGCAAACCCCAGCGAGTGGAGCATTCCCACTGCAGATGGTCTCCGCGACGGAGTCGTTTCCTCAACAATTGGCCTCGTGGCGCAACGGTAGCGCGTTCGACTCCAGATCGAAAGGTTATCCGTTCAAATCGGGTCGGGGTCATATGCCATGATCTGGCGTTCGCCAGTCCTTTTGTCATTCTTGACAGGCAGGGTTGTATTTTTGTATATTGCCGCTCGATCGGGTCAGGGGTCAGCTGCATAACTTCTAGACGGCTGTTTTTGACCTTTGCCGGGCGCGGTTGTCTGAACTGCGCTTCAACGTTCGACTCCAGGGCAGCAGGGCATGAGCTTCGGTATCGCAAGCACCGGTGTCGCTGCGAGAGTGGTGAAGTTCCGGACATGACCCCGACAAGATGCGAGAACGGATATAACGGCACAGTCAAGATCCCTTACTCAAGGGTATCAAGTGGCTCAAAGCAAAGAAAGAAATGCTGAGCTCACGGCCGATTTCCAGGGCCGGAAATGGTCGCTTCTGACCAAGCTCACTCATACCGGCAAGGTGCAGACGAGCGATTGAGAACGCCGAGCTCTCGGGAGGGCGTGTAAGCGGTCGGTCAGCAAGTGCATAAGGTGACTTGCCAGGTCGGCAGGCGAGGCCCAGGGTGAGCACTGAGGAACATATGCACGGAAACGCAGAGAACATAGCGGTGACGACAATGGACGTCGCGTCCGGTCTGGTGCTCGAACTTGCAAGCGGTCGTCTCGCACTAGTTGCGGCCCAAGGCCTGGATTCTTCTTCGACCACTCGGACTTGCGACGACATCTTCGCAGTACTGGAGAGCAAAGCGGTTCATAACCGTCTGGCGTCTGGGTTGGACGACCCACAGTGTCGAACCGTGAAATATACGTCATCAGGAAAGAAGGAGCAGGAGGGAAAGAAGCGGAACGCAGGAGTGATCGGAGGAGGGGACGCGGCCCATTGTCCGGAATCCTCGTCGGGTCTTACGGCCCCCAAGACGGCACGCGGCGAGCCAAGGTGGCTAGCCAGTTGACGCGAAGTACTGTATAGTATGACAGCAACTTGAATCTGCGGGCATCAGACGGGCATCAAGGCTGCGAGTTGAGTGTGGCTCTCGTCCAATGTTGCGGGCGGGGCCGAGTACTCATTGAAAGGCGTCGTGTGGGGGGGGGGGGAAGCGAGGTAAACGACCTGTGTCTTTGTCGAGAGTCGCGTGTCTGGCAGCTTGTTGGAGTGTGTTGCCAAGTGTGCCCTGCGCATCGTCTATACTCGCATGCTGTCCCAATTGAAAGGTTTGCGTGCCGGTGACTCCCAAGGATGCATTAGTTCGTACCTTGGTGCCTCGGTGACTCAGGCCAAGGCACGGAAAGACGAGGCAGTCTGGATGAGTCGCGGCGCTCCGGGCATCCCAAATAGGAAGTGCTTACCACCCTGCAAGCAAAAACATCTGCGAATGCGTAACACCGCCCATCCGCTTGCTTCGAGGTGCGAATAAGGCCTGGGGACCGCGTAACCACATGCCACTGCCTCCTTTGAACTTTAAGGTAAGGTCAGCCGTCAGATGGTAACTGTTTAGGCCTAGCCAAACGCAACCAGCCAATCTCCTTGTATTTCCATCATGGAATCCTGACTTCGCACCTGATTACACACCATTAGGTGGCTTTCCTTCAGAAGCTTAGCAAGGGCCCCAACCATGCTGAATCCGTCTGCGGTTTCGTATGCTCTCCAAGTTCGTCCTCAAATGTGGCTTGGACCAAGCATCGATGGCTCGAAATCGTAGCGCCCGGTGACTCACTTGCACACGCACGTCGAACATGGCTTGCATGTCTGACTTCCGACGCGATTATGATCTCGAATTGGTCAATGAAGCGTTGGTCCAGGGTAGAATTGCACTTCAGACGCGGTGGACTTCAGTATTACGGGCATCGTCAGTACGTATGCTTACCTGGAGGTTGGTACGAGTGTACTTTAACCCCCCTCGTGGTTCTTGTTCTCTTTTGTATAAGTAGAAGGCAACAGTCCTGCCTTTCCGGTCGGGCACCAGAAGGCATCAACAACTTCACATCAAGGCATCCACATCACAAGAAGCACCAGGCTACCACCGAGATAACAAGGCAGCACCTGCAATATCCCAGAGCCATCACACCCCATCACACCAAAAGTCTCAGGCACCAGGCCGGCATCACAAGGCGTCATCATCAATACACTGCAGTTATCACTAAGCAACGCATCTGTGCCGCAACCTCACTTATACATACACACACCTGCTCATACGCTCTATCTACGGACCACCAGACGACAACTATATCTATCACGACAAGGCAACTTACCTTCGCCCCTTGTCAGTCCAGTCGGCCCAACATAACCCAACCCACTTACCCTATCGCCACCATCAACAACACCAAAGATGAATCCCCAGTCGCACTTCATCAACTCACACATCTCCAACCCACTCGACCCGAACGAGCGCTCCGTCGCAGTCCAAATCATGGAAGCCAGCCACGCCGAGCGCACCCACGTCGCCCGGAACTCCCGACCCGCGAAGCCCAGCAACCAGGCCGCCAAGGAGTCGTCCGACGCCGCCTCCGTCTCCAGCTTCGGCAGCTCCGTCTCCCTGCTGAAGAACAAGTTCCACTCCTCTTCTTCCAAGAAGGAGAAGTCGTCTTCCCCGACCAGCCACAGCAGCTCTCAGAAGAAGATTCTGCGCAACCAGGTGAATATCGTCGGCTAGACAACTTTCTCGCTAGCATCCGCTCTTTTCCCCTACGCAAGAGTGGGAAAGGGGGCGTGCCAGAAGAACATGCAAAAAGCCGAGTCAAGGGATCTGACACTTTTCAGGAGTGAACTTACTCAAAAACGCCGTGCCGCTGGGTACGATGGATGCGACAGGGTTAGGCTAGCAACTAGAAGCGAGCAGGTGTCTGTGACATAGTGTTGCAGACGCGCCGCCGCGCACGCAGTCGCCGCCATGGCTGTCTCACGGGGGAGCCCGCGGCTCGGGGAGAGGGTGTGAGCCCGGGGATTTGGGTCATGGGCCCGAGGTGGTAGAGGAGTGTTGACATCCATTGAACGGGAGGAAGGATTGCCAGGATGAGGAATGCGAATCCGGGGATACATGACGGGGTATGGGATGCGTGATATGGGACAACTGCTTTCGCGTTTTACATTAGGATTGTTGACTTCGTCAACAAGAAGTTTGATCTGTCAGGCTTCATTTTCCCCACTACATGATGTTCGCTGGGAAACAGCTAGTTCTACTTTTAGCACAGACACCAAGGAAAAGGGGTATAATCCATACATGTCAAGCCCCATCCATCCTTCTCCCCTTGCTTATGCATACGTTTCGAAGTCCACATACTGGTGCACAATCACCGCCTAGAACGTATCGTCCAGCAGATCCGGGTTCATCTTGACCATAGTAGGACTATACTCCCCATCCTCGTCCGGTTCAGCCCCAGCCGTCATGAGGATATCCTCCACGATCCGCTTACTCGCCTCACGCGCTGGTACTCACTCGTCAGTCAAGTTTCCCAACGCAAAAAAAAAGCGTAACAGGTTGAAAGGGGGAAAACACTCACCAGGCGTCTGCAACAATTTAGAAGGCGGCAGCGCGAACTGAATCGTCTTGGGCGGGCTCATGCCCCCGTAGATATCCAAATCATCGTCATCGCTCGTCTCCCACGTGATCTCGTCCGTCTCCTTCTCATCGTGCCCCCTCCCGGGAGTCTGCTGCTGCGCCGTCGTCCTCCGGGAGGACGCGTAGACGTCCCTCGTCTTCCGGCTCGTGGCCGGCGTCTGCACGCTCACGCCGGGCGTCCGCGGCGCGGCGGTGGCGGCCGCCAGCCTGCTCCGGTAGGCCGAGGGCCGCGGCGCGGGCGACATGAAGGCCTCGGAGCGCAGCTTGGGCATGGCGATCTCCGGGGAGGACATGGGGCTGTCGGCCCAGATGGGCCGGGTGGTGGCGGTGGCGCCCTCGGGGTCTTTACCCTTGTTTAGCTGGGTTGTGTCGTCCTTTTGCTTTTGTTGTTGCTGTTGTTGCGTGACCCGCCACCTTATGGGGGACACGCCGGAGTTGCCTTTAAGGGGGGTGGCCATGAGGCGGTAGTTCTTGTCCAGCACGCGGTGCATGAGTGGGTCTTGGGGCTTGTGTTTCTGGCCCGAGAAGAGGAAGGCCGAGTCGTCGGCGCGGGGGCCCGATGCCCCGGGGATGGAGGAGCGAGGTGTCATGGACATGTCGGGTAGACGGGCGGTGTGTTGTTGGAAGAGGAGCTCTGTGTCGTCATCTTCGTCCTCTCCGCCTGCGACCCCTCGAGACGGGGAGGAGGCGCCGGCAGAACCGCCCTCCTTTTTCATTTCGCGCTTGAGCAGGTCGTATGGCGAGCCTAGGCCTGCGAACTGCGGCCTGACAGACATGGTCTTGGTGGCTGGCGGGCGCGGCGTGCTCCCGGTAAGAGTACCGCCGTCGTCCGACAGGACCGACTCGTCCGGTTGGCGGTGCTGGAAGTCGCTGGACTCGTCCTGGCCCCCGGCGTCGGTCACCGTGGTATCGTTGCCGTGGCTTCGAGGGCGAGGCGTGAGGTTCTCACCAGTAGCGTCGTCCCTCAGAGCCGTGCTGTCCTCTTCTCCGGCGGTCATGGTGTTCTCGTCATCGTCATTTGCAGGCTGCTGCTCTTCGTAGCCTGACAGAGAGACGTTGGCCGAGGCCTCGAAGAATTGCTTCCAGAATTTGCTGGCCTCCCATACTGAGCGCGAGTGTTCACCATATTGCTCGACCAGGGGAAGGATGCTGGTCGTGACGATGCGGTGGGCGCGGCTGAAGTTGCTGTCGATTTCTTGGAGAGTCAGAGTTATTGACTGCTCTAGCTTCTCGAGTTCCTCTGTCAGCGTGAGGGTGCGCGATTGCGCTCCGGGAAGGGTGTTGCGCGACATGTTAAGTTGGTGTCCTGGTGTTGTGCCTATCTGTCCGTCATGACTCCACTGGAGGTTTTGGTCTGGAATGCTGATTTTCAATCACCGGCTCTACGCCTAATGCGACTGCAGCTGTAAAGTTGTGACCAGGTGAGGCGCGTCGCTATCGTCGCGTAAAGACGGCGGGGTGAAGGAAGGACCCTGATGGTGCGGGGCAGTCTTTGACCGGAGCTCCCCTTTTAACACAACAAACCGATAGACACTACCCTACCTTGCTAGGAAATCACGAAAAGAGGTCGACGTGGCCATATTTGCTTAAGTTGGTGTAGTATTATTCGTATAGATAGTGCCTTAAAGCCTTGGATACTCGTACAACAATGCCTGACTTAGCTCAAGTTGGCCGACGCAATCTAGACGTACGATGGCCTCGCCCCTGTACGGCTCAGCGATCTCAGACGCATCAGGCGGACGGAAGAGCTTCGCACAGAGGGACTGTCCTACCGTCCTCGGGCGGCTCTTCCCCTCCCTCTGCCCCTGCCTCTACCACGAGCACCTCTGCCTGCGGACCGTGTGGACTTGGGAGCTGGCGCCTCGGTCTGTTGCTCATCTTCTTCTTCCTCCTCCTCCTCCTCCTCTTCCTCCTCCTCTTCCTCTTCTTCTTCTTCTTCTTCTTCTTCCTCTCCATCCTCGTCCTGCTCCTCTTCTTCACCCGAGCCTTCACCCTCCTCAACCTCGTCTCCCCCCTCCTCTTCCTCCTCTGCGGTCTCGACCTCGGTCGACTCCTCTTTCACCTTGCCTGCCTTACTAGCCGCCCGCTTCGCACTCCTGGCACCCCTCGCCGACTTGCGTGTAGCAGGCTCAACAGGTTCCGGCGACTCGCCTTCCGTATCTTCGACTGTACTACCCCGAGTCTTGTGCGTTTGACCCGCAGCGGGCTCGCCCCTCTTCCTCTTCTTTGCCGTAGCCGGTGTAGCAGCAGCCGAAGCAGCAGAAGCAGCAGCTGTACTGTCCCTTGCCCTCCGCCTTCCCCTGCCGGTCTCCTCCTTATCCTCCACCTCTCTGGACTCCCGGACCTCCTCGTCCGGATCAAACTGCGCCGGACTGGTCCGGGGCTCGCTTCCCCCATCAGCATACCTGCGCCGCGTCATCAGCTCGCCGAAGTCATCCCACGGCAGGTCGAAGTCGAGGAAGCGTCGGTCAAAGTTGGGGTCCTCGATCGTGTCGATGGTGTTCTCCACCTCGTCGATGGCCTCGAGGTTGTAGTAGGTGCGCAGCTCGTCCCAGATGCCGGGGATGCGCGTGTGAGGGAGCACGTCCGGGTCGAAGCCGTGGTTGCGGAGGTGCTCACTTATTGCGATTATGCGGAAGTGCTTGTGCATGCCTTTGGATCAGAAGGTCCAGTTAGCTTAGCTGTAGCGTGGAGGTCAGGGAATTGGGAGACGCACGCACCGGCTGGCTTCCATCGTATCACGCCCTTGAATAGCGAGGCTACTTGGTCGTCTGTCCATGGGCTGCTGAGGTCGACTGGAGGGGGTTCGGGTTTTGGTGCTGCTGCTGCTGTTGGGGTCTCCGAGGCGGCGGGAGTGTCGATGTCCATGGCGTCGTCGTCCCGAGATGGAGTGGCAGTTTGCGACAGCGCGGCCGCGCTTGCACGGCCCTTCTTCTTGGGGGCCATTCTGTGCGTTGTTGTTGCCCAATGGCCTTTCCAGTGTGCTTTAAATTAACTGCGCATCGGAAAAGATGAATATATTGCGGGCTTGCACGAGAAGGTTGCTTGGAATCTGGAAGCTCGAAGTCGAAAGTGTAGCTCTGTTCCCAAAGCGCTGCTTGCCCAATGACGGAGGTCAAATGCTCCCTGGGTTAGGGTTGGTAGCGGCACAACGTGAAATCGGACAGGACGCGTGCGGCTTTGCGACGGCGCGTCACCCTCAATAACGGGCGATATCAAGCCGTCAAACCAAACAAGTCTGTTAACCGAGTCAGATATATGGTCATGGCTGGTGATGCAGATGACGATCTGTCTAATGTCTTCGCCATTCCAGATTTCTGGAAGTCTTCAACATGTCTCAAGGCATCCACAGACAAAAGCGCGGAAGGGACAGTGTTTGAGCTTGATGTGAACAGTACGCGAGATGAACCTTGATTTCCATATCTGCAGAGCGCTGATGTGTATGTAGGAGCCCCTTCCCATCATATGTTTGGTGTGGTCGAAGAAGGGCCACATGATGGTTATTTCAAGCTACCACCACTTCTGGATCTACCTGCAATTCCTGAAGTCAGACTCGACCCCGAACCCGTCCCTGAAAACAGTGCTGCGGAGGCTTCCTCCAAGGAGCTGATGAATGGTATCGATGATTTGTGGCTCTTTCAAGAAAGCGACGTTACGAAGCGGGCCGAGATCAGGACTTGGGCATCATTCTATCAAGGCGACGATGCCGAGCCAGCGGCAACGTTCATGACAGAAGCCAGTCCCGCTGCCTTCGACGCTCTGCTCGCTGCCGGAGACAACCCGTTCAGGATTCCAGACAACGGTCGATATGATAATGTCGACTCGGGCCCATACCTCGCCTGCCTCATCTCCTTAGCCCTCGGCAGAAGCTCGATTCTCTATGCCTGGGACGACAGTAAGGCATGCTTCGTTGTCACCCTGGAGCGTGCGAAAGTGCCGGGCTACTCAGGGGAAAGTCTAGAAGGCCTCAGCCTCGCATGCAAAGATTGTGGAGAAGCAATCAGGTATCTCCAGTCTTTCGTCGAGAAGATATATGCGGCCCACGCAAGTCCAGCGAGAACGGCTCTTGCAAACGCCATCGACAAGCTGCTGCTTTCAATCCAGTCCGAGGTGGGTGCAAGAGCTGAGCGGATCAGGTCTCTGCTACAGCTACAGATGCTCGTGCGGCCTGTGCGGTCGATTCTCGTATACTTCCGAGGCCTGATCAAGCGACTCGCTAAGTCCATGTCGGACGAGCAGCTCGTCTCAATGCTCTTCGAAGAATCGCACTCAGTTGCGTACAAAGACTCCTTCCTTCGAGATGCCATCTGCGAGGTGTTGCGCATGGTATCGAGACCGTGGACGGACTTTGTGGAAGAATGGATCGGCATGAAGGCCGAGGAAGGCCTCGTCATGACAAAGCAAGGACCCGGAAGAAGCTTCGTCAGGGTCGAGAACAAGATGTGGGTTGACGACCAGGGCTTCGAGCTGGAGGAGCCGGACTACTTCCTCGACCAGGACGCCATGCCATCTTTCGTGCCCGAGGACATAGCGCGGGAGATATTCGAGACGGGGAGGAACCTGCGCTTTCTCCGCAGTAACCATCCCGAGCATCCACTGGCGAGACAAGAGTACATGGCGGTTTGTACGCCGCCAAAACTCGAGTGGCAGTTCGACTGGGAGGCAATCTCACAGGTTGAGAGGAAGGCCAAGGAGTACGAGGAAGCGTTGTTGCGGTTTCTCAAACGCGACGCAGTCGATGGCTCGAAAGACAGCCATTCCACGAAGTCTATTTCGGAAGAGACAGGCCCATCCTTCCACTTCTTCGGCCAAACAGAGTCCCAAATCACAGCCAACCTCCTCGCCTCGATACAAACGCTCGACAACCCCATCTCGCACAACCCCCCACCACGGTCCAACCTCCACCGCATCCTCACCCACAAACTCTTCTCCCCCCCCTCCTCCTCCTCCTCCACCTCCTCCCCCCTTCC
>JANBVN010000134.1:0-87341 GCA_030052785.1 Coniochaeta hoffmannii | reverse complement strand
ATGCACGACCCCAACCGCCAACCCCCTCCCCCCAAACTCCAACCCAACCTTCCTCGCCCACCAATTGACCGCCGCCTTGCTCATCCCGTACGCCACCGCCGGGAAGCTCTCCTCTTCCAAAGCCCCTATACTCCCGACACTGCTCCCCACCACCACGAACCTCTTCACCGCCACCCCCTTTCCACCCTTCGCCCCCTCCTCCTCCTTCATCAACGGCCAACAGACCCGAAACAGCTCCGCGACCCCCACAGCATTAACCTCAAAGTCGTACCTCATATCCCCCGCCGTCGTGTCCTCGACGCCGCGGAAGCCCGAGGTGCCGCCCGCGTTGGCGACGACGCAGTCGAGGCGGGTGATAGATCCGGGGAGGAGGAGGGAGAGGAGGGTTGCGGTGGAGGGGATGGGATAGACGGGTAGGGGGAGGGGGATGAGTGTGCTCGAGGGGTCGGATGGGGACAGGGTGGAGAAAGGGGGCGAGGGAGAGGAGGAGGAGCGGTAAGCTGCTATCACGGTTGTGTGCGGGCGCTGGAGGAGGTGGGATACGAGGGCGCGGCCGATGCCTAGGACGGGTAGGTGAGAAAGGCGGGGGGTTTTGGGGAGGAGGGGATGGGAGGAAGTATACCTTTGTTGGAGCCTGTGATGAGGTAGATTGTTGTGTCGGACATGGTGGATGGTGTTTTCAGACTGGAGAGATAGAATTATGGCGGGTAGAAGGAGGGGGACCTGTTTCTATGTAAAAAGGAGAAAAGAAAGCAGGAGGAGACAGAAGGATTCGACTTTAAGGGGATGTTTTGCACACACCTACAGTGTGACATCGGACTCACGGCCAATGGAAAGTCTGCTTATTCCTCAGCTGGTACGGCAGCTTGGACGCAATCGGAAGGTGGTGATCAGCCGAGCACTCACTCCTCAGTCCAGCAGTTTGTTGTCACCCCTGAGCTGCTCCAGCACGATACGCCACTGTCCCATCTCCACGCATGATAGCCAATGAATTGTATTGCCAACTCTAACAATACCTCGATAGGCTTTTGGCACAATATCCCTCTGCACGCACGACTCTTAAGGCGTACTAGATATACCAACACGTAGCCGATCATCGCTCCGCGCAGTGCCAAGGCCGCCTCTTTCCCAACTCTTATTCGTAATCGAAGCCAAACGGCATAACTCAACATTCCCTGTGCAGGTGGTATAATCCGCCATCCCCAAAAACGCCAGCATGCTGAAACCCCACTCGTACATCATACACAGAATAAATGCACTACCGATTCAGAGACCAGTTTGTTGTCTCTCTCACAGAATTGGCTCCTAAGCCTTGGCAACCCACCCGGCATTGACGAAGAAGTCGAATATCCTTCCCCCTTTCTGCGTGTCCAGCCGGCAGATCTCCTTGGCCTGCTTCTTCTTCAGCGCCCCGTTGCCCTTGACCGCCTCCTTGAGGATCTGCTCCTTGATCATCAGGTACGGCTTCGGCTGCAGCCGCAGGACCTCGCACAGTCTGATCTCGTCCTTGGTCAGGAGGTGCAGGTCCGGCGCGTTCTCCGACGTGAGGACGAACGGTTGCACGCCCGGTACCGGCGGGGGCACGTATCTCTGTTTGCCCGGCGGAGGCGGCGCCCCGTTGGCCACGACCACGCTGCCGCCGTTGACATGGTCCCCGTCTCTTGCGCTGCCGCCGTTCGCGGCGGGAGGCTTTGGTGGTCCCGCCAGACGGACGGGCAGCTCGGGTGCCACGAGGAGTGCCGCACCGCTCGGCGGATCCGGTGCCGGGGCTTGCTTACCCCGCTGGTTTGTGGCCAGACGCTCGCGGTCCATCGAACCTAGCGGGACAGCCTTCTGCAACCTCTGCGCCTTCTCGTGTTCGTACTTCTCCCCGCTCCGGAGGTCACCAATCCGCAAGCTCCGCCACTCCTGCAGCTGCGCTATGGCCTGTCGGAGGTTCAGCTCGTCGATCAGCCCCTGACAGAACGACTCGAAGTCGTCCCGGTTCATCATGCGAGCGAAGGGCTTCGCCTTGTTAAGGAGATCCCTCTCCTCTTTGGACCTCTTCTTCTCCAGCTTGCTGTTCTCCCTATAGTCGAGCAGGTTGTGCTCGAAGATGACCTTCTTCCTCTCCACTCTCTGCGTGAGACGACTGTTGTAGATCTCCATGACGGTAAGCTTCAGCTCCATCTCCGGATCCAGCTCGCCGGTGCGCGGATTGATCCCGTCTCCCGGCTCGAACTGCATGAGCTGCACGGCCTCTTCCGCCTCGTTCGCATATTCCGTCTCGAACTCCAGCCGTCCGGGCATGTACCCCTGAATCTCGTGACAGGCCGGCACGCTCGCCGTCGGCTTGGTCTTCGCCTGCAGCGTCGGAGCGTTCTTGGCCGCCTCTCTCCGCTCCTCAATCCGCCTCTTCTTACGCGCCTGGAACTCGTCGCGGGATATCTCGTTTATCAGCTCCATGTCCTTGGGGCTGCACCGCTCGGGCAGGGGGAACCGCGAGGACTCGACGTAGACTTTCAGGTAGTGGTCGCGCACCTCGTCCTTGTGCCGGTAACCACCGATGTGGTCCGCTATGTCCGCCCACGACCCGAGCCCGTAGATCTCGGCGCCCTCGAGGAGCAGCAGCTCTTCGTCGGCGCCCCATTCCGGGTCGAATATGGGGAACGAATTCTGCTCGATGACGCGGTAGCAATGGGTCTGGGGCTGGTGGGCGCCGCTGGACGCGCCGCTAGAGAAGCATTGCACGCAGAGGTCGTACTCGTTGCAGGCCGTGTCCGCACACCTAATGCGTACCTGTTGTTGGCAAGCCGGTTAGCTCTGGGTGCATGGATAGGAGGAGCTGGCCCACAGAAAGTCGAAAGGTGATGTGTATGGGGCTGGTCATGACTAGGCAGCGCGACCTCGGTCGGCTAGCCCGGAAAATGCCATCAAGGTCGCGACAGGATGTGGAAGACGTACTGTAGATGTGATATCTGCTGAGCAAACGTCGCAGACATATTTCACCCCTCCCTCGCCGCCCCTTGCGGCAATCTTCTTACGTATAACGCCCATGGTCGGTCTCTATAAGGTAGGCGCCGCAAGCCTGCGACAGCTTGAGGAGCACAATGTGGGGTTGGCAGTAGATGGATGAAAAATGGACGTCAGTTCAGCGCTCGCGCGGGTGAATATAGTGGCCGCTCAAGAGCCCATGATGCAGTGAAGCCGAGGGTGCGCGTGTTGCGATGAGATTATGCCGTTGCGATGAGTTTCTCGATGGATTTGCCTTCATGTCGTTGATGCCGGTGGCGCGGGCGTTGTTTGTCCGATCCCTCAGATCGCGACCTTGCGGGGAGACGCTCGGACCAGTCGAAGGTCATCACTTCTCGGATTTAAGCGATGTTTATCCGGTCAGAAGCAAGCTAGCATGGCGCTAACCGGTTTAAGCACTCGTTCACGACATTTCCAGAAACCTCGTGTCGAGGAAGTCAACAGCGTCTGAGGCGAGGTAGGCTGTCTAATACTGAGATTCAGCGTATGTAGTTGCCAGCCTGCATTGGCAGAGGTGTCATTTTAGAAGAGCGTCCTCAAATAGTGCTAAGCAATGACACCCCCCACGAGCTAGCCATGCCATTGCCTCAAAGACGAGCCAACGCCCCTTTCTGCCTGCCCAACGTAGCCTAGACTTCTGCTAGAGCATATAAAGAGCTATGACCCCGCAAGCTGTGACCTGGTAACCCTTCCATTGCTCTCCTCCCCATCTACTGTATTTCCACGCCATGCCTTCCAACTCTCCTCCAAGGACGAGGCTCCGCGCTCAGAAACAGATCTCAGTCATCGACCTCACCTCCTCCAGCCCACCCGCCAAACCCACGTCGGCACCGGTACCACCAACACCCCTCCCCCGAAACTCAGCCGACGCCATCCAGCCCCTCCCAGCCCGCCTCACCACCTCGCACACCCAGCTCTCTCCGGCATCCCACCACCTCCTCCTCCACAAACGATCCCACCTCCAGAAGTACTCCGTCCCCGTCCCGCGCGACTTCCGCAAGCACTCCCCATCAACCGTGTCCTCAACTCTCGTCTTCGCCCAAGAGCAAGCCGGCACAGCCGTGTGCGTCTCTTCCTCCGGCCTGCTGCTGACCTGCGCACACTGCGTGTCGGACGAAAACGACGAGCAACCCTCGCCCGAATCGCTGTACTGGCTCCTCTTCGCCTCGGGCCGGACGGTAGCAACCCGGTGCGTGGCGTGGGATGCGAGGCGGGATCTGGCGCTGTTGAGGGTTGTGGCAGCGCAGCAGCCTCGGGGGGGCGACGCCGCGGGAGAGGGATTTCCGTGCGTGGAGGTAGCGGAGACTGGACCGGCGGTGGGTGACGGGCTGGTTTGCGTCGGACATCCCGGGAGTGAGGATCTGGAGGTGGAGGATGCGGGTGTCGAGACGGGGTACGATGTGCTTCATCTGAGTACGGGGCTGTTCAGGGGATATGCCGAGGGCCAGGATCTGCAGGATAACTCGGAGATTGGGGCGTTGCAGCACGATTGCTGGACGTACTGGGGGCATAGCGGCGCTCCGTTGTTTGATAGGCGGAGCGGGAAGTTGGTCGGTTTGCATTCGTCTTGGGATGATGAGACGGCTATGCGGAGGGGGGTTGCGTGGGAGGCTATTGTGGCGTTTATGGATGAGCACAGGGGGGTTTAGGTAGGTGTAAAGAAAGGGGCTCTCGAGTTCTAACACATGTGCAGTGGATATCACCAGTGGGATGAGACAAGTCAGTGAAAGCACGTATTCGTGGCTATCTGTCCCTACCTAATGTTGGTAGCAGTAGCCAGCGCAAGGATCCATCTCGAAGTGACCTTGAAAACCTACTGGCGTATCTCGCTGCCGCAGGAGGAACAAGTCCTATCGCTCTGGGAAAGAAAACCGGTGCACCGCAAGCCGGGCCGCAAATATCTCTCCCTAGGAGCACCCTCAAAACTCTCCAATCTCGCAAGCTAGAACTCCAACCCTTGGCCATTTCGTTACAACCCTGGGATACTCACCCGAGCGATCCCCGTCCTCGTACTTCAAATCATGCATCCTCTTGGTGCTGCGATAGCTCTGCCTCCAGTACTTCACCTGCCGGAGCGCGCTCCAGCGCCGCTCCCCCGTCCACCTCCACTCCTTGTCCCGACCCTTAACCTCGACGAACCTCGCGCCCTTGCCGTAGAAGACCCGGCGCTCTTCCCGCACCTCCGTCTTGGCGACGTGCTCCGGACGCCGGACCAGCGCGTAGTCGATCGGCCACAGCTGCGCCCCCTCGCTGGCCTGGGGGGGACCCGGCCCAAAGTCACTTCGCGGTGGCGTCCCACTCCCAGACGAAGTTCTTGAGGGACAGAACTCGAAGTACCGGTCGTGCGCGAAGGGTAAGAGGTTGTTCGCGCCGTGCGTCCACGGGACGGCCGACGTGTCGTAGCAGCCTTTGCCGGCCTGCTCCAGGACGAACAGGTCCTGCGGGGCGACGAAGAAGAACGCCTGGTCGTCGGGGACGTTGACGGTGCCCATGGCCAGGCGGTCGGCACGTTCGTCGCTGTGGGACGTCTTGCCCAGGGGGTTGTCCGTAATGACCTGCTCGATGTAGCACGAGACGTCGTAGGGCGTGACGGCCGAGCCTTCGACGAGCTCGCGGGTCGGGCTGGGGAGGAACATGCGGGGGGTCTTCCAGCAGATGTCTGGGCGGCTTTCCTCGTTCTCCGGCGCGTCGGGTCCGAAGTACAGGTCCTTGGCGCCCTCGTCATTGAAGCCTGCTATGATGATCTCGCCGATTTCCTTGCGGAGGGTGGGTTCCCCGTCCTTGCTGAGATCCTTGAAGGCGAAGAAGTGGACGGTGGGGCGGTTGTTATTGCTGGCTGGGACGATGTCCGTGGTGGTCTCTCCGCTCGGGGTGGCGCCCAGACGAGCGGGAGTCTCAGAGTCAGCGACTTTGCCCTTGTCCTTGGAATCAGTCGGTACTGCCCAGGCCGATGGCGTCGACTGCGGCTCCAGGATGCTTGGGCTTGTCGAGCTTGGATGGGTTGGGATGGCCGTCAATCTCCATGAAGTCCTTAGGATCAGAAGCGAAGCTGTCCTGGTTGGACTTGTACGGCCAGGCATAGCCGGGAATAGTCTCGCGCTCTCGGGGGCGGTCGAAGGCCTTTCCAGCATGCTTGACCTCAAAGGCTCGGGATCAAGCTTCAACTTCTTCGGATTGGCGTAAGTTGACTGATCAGAGATCGGATCTCCTCGCTTCCTCATGGTGCCTGCGAGGTAGTCCTTGATGCCTTGGTTGAAGGACAACTTGTCTGGCTTTGCCGGAGGCTTGCCGTCCTTCGAGTCCTTGTCTTTGTCCATGATCTGCTTTGCTGCTTGGAGTCAGTATGTGGGGGCTAGACCAACAATGCAGCAGATGAAGGCACTTACAATCGAGGCAGTTGGTGACGAAAGGGAAAATCAAAGCTTTTTGGATGGGATGGGTAGAAAGAAGAGAGGAGGAGGAAGTGAGCTAAGTTTCTGTGGCTTTTTTAACCCTAGACCTTGGCCGCGAGTACTTGGAATCGGCCAATGGTGCGGAGGACAGGAGTTGAGGCATGAAGCTCTCCCGACGGGTCAACTAAAGAGGGCTGGAAGTTGCCAGCAGTCTACAAGGAGTTTAGCAAGACGAGGGGTTGTGCAAAGGCTTCAGTATTGAGAACGAACCGAGGTACCCGAGGGGCCCAACTTATGGTAGGCTCACTGTAAGGATGGCTACACATTATGGACTGCGTACTAATCATAGGGCCCTGTCAACTACGAGGAGCTTGATGGATGATGGTCTCGAAGGACGTCTAAGTCGGTCTTCCCCATGTTCAGGAGTGGCAGGATGTGCCCGAGGCTAGTCTTACATACGGGCGGACCACCATAATGCCCAAGAGATGACTTGATGATAGACTGTTCATTGATAGGTTTTTCTTGAGCATGCTGTTCACATGTGCGGGCATGCTATTCACACAGGTCGTAAAGCACTCTACCGTGGTTTTGCAGTGTGGTTCGGTTCGGATCAACAAGGAAGTGTACCAGACTTTAGGGGCACGGCTCCTGGATTTTCAAGGAGGAGGCTAGCAAGCGACTAGAGAGCTACACGACTGACCACAACCCGACAATAACCTTATGGGGTAATCTGATATTCAAATTTTAACCAACCTATTGCGTATGTTCCACCTCAACTGTCAGTCTGTCAGGCTTTCCCCGAGCAGCATAACGTCACACGCTGTCAGTAGCTGCTCGGACACGGCGACTCAGTGATAATGGCTATCCCCCAGCCAGTAGTGCACTGGACGCACCCAGTCTGAGTAGGGCATATGGTCGTCGTTGTTGGTGACACCTGCATCCTAGTGCAACCACAGCGGAGAGTAAGAGGGTCTATTTGTGTCAAATATCAGTCAGAGATCCTGATCTTCAAGCGGGACGGTGACCATACAGTCGGCATAGCAATAGCCTGTCGGATGGCATGGGATGTCGCATCCAGTTGTAGCCCAGTTCGTTTGAGTTGGCCGGTAGGTGCAGCTGCCCGGAAGTGTGGGAGTTGGCCTGGTTGGGGAGCTGGGAATCAGGCTGGTGGTTCCCAAGACGTCTCTCTGGTCGACCGCAGCGGCCATAGACCTAGAAGACATCAGTACATCAGCAAAGTCTGGAGTGTACATATCGTATGAGCTACGACTTCACCTACGTCTCCATAAGGGTCATACACAAGAATAAGTGTCTTATTCTAGAGACAAACATGGTGGAACTTGCTAATTCAAGGTGTGAGAAACTGTGAAGCATATCAAATCCAGATTAGATGGGTGCAGTACTATTCTTATAGAAGTATCGAACTCCGGATGGCATGTAGAGTGGTAAGCCTCGGACGTCAGTCCTCCCCAATGGAGTACGATCGGCAAATAAATACGAAGTCCCTGGGCTTGGCATGTGTAGTCAAGTAACACATATTCCCCTTTAGGCTGCGACATTATGTCTAACTAGGAGCATCCGGCACCGACGGGCTATTTATCCGGTTGGTGAAGGAGTTGATCCAAGCGAAGGCAAAGTTTGGAATGCACAAGTAAGATCTCGTTAGTTTGGAGACTCTACGCTGACGTGCTATCGCCGAGCTAAAAATGGACGTTCACGCGCAGAATGCGATGCTAACAGTGGACCAAATCATAGACAGAAGCTGTTTCCTGCATCGAGGTCCCATACCGATGTCCTATCGTCAATCCATTTAGTTGCGCAATCATTCGGCGCCTCAATCCTTCTTCTTCTCCTCGGCTTGGACCGGCTCCTCATCAGCGCCCGTTTCCCCAGGCCAAACAGGCGGAGCGTTCCCCATCCCAAACACCGTAGCAAGTATCTCCCTCGCCTTCCGGTTGCGTAACTCCTCCGTCTCACGGGAAGCCGTCCCGCCATTGCCAGCGTATGCCTTAATCGCCTCAACCATCAGAGCCAGGTCGGACTCTTCCACAGCCGGCTTCTCGGCGGCCCACTGGCGGGCAAGCTTAGCGGCCTCGGGCTGGGTGACTTCGAAGTAGGTCTGCTGAGCGGCTTTCTTAAACTTGTCCTCCTTTTCCCAGCGGCGCTGGAAGTCGGAGAACTCTTGACCGAGGGCTTTGGGAACGGGAAAGCTGCCAGCGAGACCTTGGGAAGCCATATCGCGCTTCTCCCTGGAATGCTCGGCCAGCTTGCTGGCGATCCAGTCCTTCAGGCTCTGAGACTGCGGCTGCGCCGACGACAGCTTTTTCCACTGCTCGCTGTAGAAGCCCACTTTGAGCTGCACTATGATGGGCACGTGGCGTTAGTAATCGTGGTGACATGGCGAGGAGAAGGGGAGAAGACTGACGGTCGTTCATGGCGTCCGCGTTTTTGAGCGTCTTCTCGATGGCCTTGTACCACATCGTGATCATGTTGTCATTCCGTTGAGCGGCTGTGAGTCCTACGCGCCAATTGTTGGCCGCTTGAGCAAGATATCCCTGAGCAACGCCTTTGACCAAGAGCAGGATGATAGCACGGTCTGCTTCATCGACAATGGAGCCGCGGTTAGGGTCGTAATCTGGGCAGAACAAAATGTATCAGTACGCATCGCAGAGCAGCATCGCTCGCTGCTTCCGAAGCTTACCACGGGGGTCGAAGGTGCTGCATACAGATGTCAGTCAGTGTACTGATTGATTTCACATTGCTGACATGACTTACCGGCGGGGACCGTTGGGGTCGGATTCGGATGTAGCCATTGTGAGCTAAGTTGCTGTCCAAGGGTATGATGCTGATTAATCTGAGAATACGGTTAGAGCGACGATGTCTTGAGTCTGTGTTCTTTTGGTGAAGGGTAAGTGTTGCGCTCCTGCCTTGAAGACTTGAGGCGTATAAGTAGTCTGGAAACCAAGTGAATCAGCCCGAGTATGAAGAACGTCGAATGGAATGGCAAATGAATAGACTTTTCAGCCGATGGTGAAACGGCAACCTTTGCTTGATAGCAAGCCTGCAGTGAAGATCTGTCACGAATGTTCGAGATGAATGTGAGGTCAAACCAAATCTGAGGCTCAGTCATGGACTCGGACGACAATGAAGCACGTACTAAGTCATGTACTGTTGGTGCCTGCAACTCACGAAGGGATCCTAGACACACCCTTTCGGCCCAACTTGCAGTGCACTTACTCGATACTGTGGCTTGACATCGGGCAGTAGAGAATGCGGCCAGAGACCATCAGCAGCGCAGAAATGTCTCTCTGACCATCGGGAACCCGTCCAATTGTCATCATCTGTACTCCAAGTCGTAGCCGGTTTTGAGGGACAAGCAGTGAGACGCAGTACCCAAGCTTGCAATGAAGTGGTTTGCGGCCAGTCATCGAAGTTGCATGTAGCATATAAGGACTGTCAATTTCAGCCCCTCGTATGTATCATCTACATTCCATAGCAGCCGCTAAACAGGTACCACAAAGAAGTGATGCTGAGGACCGTATGCAGGGCATCGTTCCGGACAAACACCAATTACTAGAAAGGTCCCGACGGCCCCGGAATTACGGACGAATAGTGCTGCTTTCCGTACAAAGCACGCATGCACACACACGCACTGGAAGGTGCACATTCTCTATTCTGGAAATGTCGAAACCCGAATTGCCGTCACGATGATCCGGGACGATCCCGATCAAGAGGGATCTTCGGACGTTGAAGTTCGTGGAATGGTCCGGGGATGTCGTTGAAGAAATCGGGTGGGGTCCGATCGAGTGGAGCCTCAATGGCCGGCACTGCCCAGGCTGACTCAGCTGGAAGGTGTTTGACGCCCGAATGTCATTAACGTCCTGGCGTGTCCTTTTCGTCAAGATGCAGGATTGCGCGGGAATCCGCACCTCGGTCGAAGATTGAGTGGACTTGTGCCTGGACCTTGGATCTGTGTGACCGTGTCACCGACTAAGGTAGGGATGAAGCGCCAATAAGACGGCCATCCGGTGATCGGTGTCACGCAGCCTTCGGCTCAATTGACTAAACACGCTTGACGACCTGGTCGCTGGAAATTGCACCTCCCTCATCGTAGGGTAGCATCCCTCCTCCAACAAACCTAGAACCTGGAACATGTGCCCCCCTGAAAGGCCTGAAAGGAATCGCCCAAGCGCCGGCAACTCGCCGAATGGGCCTTTTCGAGAAACCTACTTGCCATATCACACAAGCTGGTGATTTAACCTGAGTACCTGTTAGGATCTGCCGACGCTGACCGCTGACATGGACGCAGAGATAGCATGACGACAGCCATGATCAGTCAGAACTGAGGTGTATCTAAGCCAAGATCAAGAGCGCATTATCGCAACACCTTATTTTCTGCCCGGCACTCACAGCGGGCTCTTTCCCCCTGAGGCTGGGTCGCCGGACACGTTACAGTTCCATGGGACCCGGTCCGGAAGGCCCCTGTCTCGGCACTACTTCGATCATTTTAGGGTCTCTTCGAGTCTTCAGGCCCTCCAACTGGCGCCGTGGGAGTCGCAATTCCCAGATGGGCCACCTCCTTACACGGCGAAGACTGCTACTCTGGCCTCCGGCCCGTCCAATGACAGAGGGAGCCAAGTGAAGGCGCCCGAGAACAACAAGGGTCGGCGGTTCCACCCGCGATGGCGTCGATGCTAGCGACCCCACCTCCCGCGTACCTGCAGACTGCATCAACTCTATTGTATTTCTGATCGGTTCTCCTGAGGAGATACCCGCTATCACAGTCTATCAGTTTACAGCCAAGTGGCTGTAACGTCTCCCCAGGTCAAGGGCCGCCCAATGTGCCGTAGTGCCAAGAGATACCGACAAGCTCTTGGTGCCTGTACCTGGCAAGCTTGCCGCCACCTATACTGCAACCGCTGGCCTCTCCCGGCCGGATCGAGGATGACAAGGGGTCATGGCGATTGTCTCGACAAGAGATCGACCGCTGCGTCTAATGACAATGAAGACCGCTCACTCCAGCCACGAGATCGTGCAGGTTGATGCTCGCGGTGGGTCCATAGTCATTGAGGCTAGTAGGTGCCGAGACATCACCACCCAGCGTTGTCGCATATGACACGACCGGCTGCCGTTATCTGCTCCTACGGAATCACAATACCGACTCGGTCTTCCTTGCGTCGTAGCTCCGCGGCCGATAGCCAGGCAGCATCTATACTGCAGCGACTCAGGGGCTGCCCTCATGTCGGCCTTTCTGCTCATCGCTTACACTAGTGGGGATGCCACGCGGACTGCGACCCTGCTAGTTGGAGATCGCACCGCGTGGTGTCTCTCCCTACCCCAGACTATGCGGCAGATACCAGATCAGGTCCACGTCTATCTCCCACCTGCCGTTTCGGACGTCCATGGGACGAAGGCAGCAGATATCGTCTCTCTCTTCCACGAGATGTATATAAATCCGGTGTAGATCCCCATCTCCTGTCGTCTTCCTTCGTCAAGCGACGTTGATCTTTCTCCTAGATCAGCAGCCACCACGGTCCCTACCTTTCGCTTCTGTACATACTTGTTCTATTGCCGTGTATATTTATATACCCCTTGTCCGACCCCAGTCCATCCTTGACACCATGCGTACTCACGCCACACTCATTTCCCTCTGCGCCTCCCTCGCCTTTGCCTGGGACGCGCCGCAGTACTCAGGCTACAACCGGGTATGGCAGTCCACCTTCGCCGGCTCGTCCGGCACCTCGCCCGACCAAGGCCAGTGGAACATCATCACTGGTAACCTCGGCGTCAACGCCGAGCTCGAGACGTACACCTCCTCGACCAAGAACCTGCAGAACAGCGGCGGCGGCACGCTGCAGATCGTGCCGTGGCGGGACAGCTCCGTGTCAGGCGGCTGGACCTCGGGCCGCCTCGAGTCCAAGTACACCTTCACGCCCGCGGCGGGCAAGCGGACCATGGGCGAGTCGCAGATCCGCTTCGGCACCAACGCCGTCGCCAACAAGAAGGGCATCTGGCCCGCCTTCTGGCTGCTGGGCGACTCGATCCGCCACGGCACCGGGTGGCCGGCCTGCGGCGAGCTCGACGTCATGGAGACGGTCAACGGCCAGCTCACGGGCTACGGCACCGTGCACTGCGACGTCTACCCGGGCGGCATCTGTAACGAGGGCACGGGCATCGGCGGCAACATCGCCATCCCCGACCAGAGCTGGCACACGTGGCGCATCGTCTGGGACCGCACCCCGAGCTCTTGGCAGAGCGAGAGCATCACCTGGTACATGGATGGGAAGCAGTTCCACCAGATCACCGGCAGCCGCATCGGCAACCAGAACGTCTGGAACTCGCTGTGCCACAGCGCCGTTTACTTCCTCGTGAACGTGGCTGTTGGTGGGAGCTGGGTAGGTCACACCGCCCCCCTCTTATGTTCCTGACCCCTTGCTAATACCTGTACAGCCCGGCTACCCCGACGGCAGCACCCTCGACGGCTACGGCAGCATGATGGAGGTCGGCTACGTCGCCCACTACCAGCAATCCTAGGCGACATCGTGTCGCGGCTTCGCCTATTGTATCTAACATACCTCTCGTATACGTGCATCTGATTTAACGATCATCATCTGGTGGACGCTGTCTCGTGGGGTCTCTTTGCCTTCACTTCTACTGTCCATATTGACACCACTTTCTGTACATACTGCAGCTCCATGCACACTCGTTTGTAAATAGCAACGTCGTTGTCGCGTGTATATATGCCATGCCGTGTCTATGGTACTGAAGCGCTTCCCAAATCTTTGTCACTCAGGTCGTGACGACAACGAGATAGTACCAGCAAGCTCCGCGCCTGTGAACCTGGCGGTGATCTGACCCGCCTGACCCTTCCCAGCATGTTCAACTCGCGGGGAAGTGACCACCGCCCTCCCCTTGCCAAGCTCCTATTCCGACCAGTGCAGAGCCCCCATCTCGCAACACAAACTGTTCGGAACTGAATAGTAGCATCCGAGGCCTGATCACAGAAAGCAACGAACCGTGCATGGGAAGGAAGAGAGACGCGACTTGAGTCCAAGAGCTGTCCACGGGTACTCTGTCTCAGGCTAGACGGAGCGGGGCCGGGTTGAGGAGCAAGTCCTGGACGTCCGCAGTCGTCCAGAACGTCAGCAGTCGTCCAGAACGTCAGACGGCAAATCGAGCGGGCGCCGTCTTCTGTCCCGATCTGCTCCCAGCGGCGTGTCATGCACCTTCGTGCCGGGTATTAGAACAACCCGCACATCCTTGGACCTAGTACTCCCCCTCGAGGCGCAGGTTTCGCGGGTCCAAATTTTGTCTGGTCGCCTCATCGTCTTCTCGAGTGATGTTGTTATCGTCGCATGATATGCTGCGTACTTGGCCATCTCTTCTTTCCTCCCTTAGTCCTGTGGCGACGCAGCTCGATGCTCTCACCCTTTCGCCTCCTGAAAGTGTCTGTGATGACATCCACCCCGAGAACACCGCAAACCTCGAACGCGACCGGGTCCGATCAATCGCATCCAGATCCGAACAGAGCAGCATGATGGGGCGTACAAGCCGACTGTCCCGCCATGTAGTCCCATCCGTGATTACGTTGACCAGCGGTATTGGGTCCTCTTCAGACAGAGTTTGATGATGCGCGCCCAGTTCGAGAAAGATTTCACCGCCCACGTTGCGCCTCGGAATCTCTCTCGAACTGGCGTCGCCCGTGCGCTGAGAATACAGTCATCTGCAAGGAGTGCGCTCGCCGAAACGCCGCTGGAAGAGGGAGGCAACAGAAGCCAGGTATCGTTACGAAAATACAACGATAAATCAGTTTGCTCCTTGTCCCGTTCACAACCTAGCGGCGGCAGCATGCATGCCGGGGGACGACGCATCACCACAAAACAAGAAAAAAAAGACCAGGAAAAAAATTGGTAGCTTCTCTTTGATTGAGCGTGTCATCCTTAGTGCTGGGAGATGTTAGGATGATAACTGTTGAATTTTCAGGAGGTTGATTAATCGTACCAGGGGCCATGCTAATCTTCTCTGTATCGTTATAAAGTCTAGTAGAGTAGGGTTAGTGACCATGAATCGAACAAGTGCGTTCGGAATTGGACCCATGACTTACGACCAAATGTCCCGAAGGACAAGAAAACGGGTCGCTATTTCATCTTCTGAGCTTGTTAGAGCTTGGCATGCCGAAAGTTGGCCCAGAACTGATAGGCGGGAGTGGGTAACTGTCACGTGAGCGGCCAATGTCAACAACACAGCGACAGAAACACTGACGAGCGGTTGTGTTTGCCGCTTCCCTCATACATGTCCAATACTAAGGTGTGACTAGGTAGGTTACTATGTTTCTACTATTTTAATCTGCCAGTCTTACTGCTGTCTAGTGACATTGGGCTGCCGATGGGAAGCAGCGAAAAGACTGATTGAAGCTCATGTTCCGATTCATCTAAACCAGATGACCATTTCTGTCCGCAAGTTTCGAATTTCATCTTCTCAATCAGTCACGCGCTCCAAAGACGCCATTTTCAAGAGCAGACGTAGCACCAGGCCCAGGCCCATCGACACGAGCTTTGTATCGGTGTGTACGAGGACAAGACCAACGAGAGGGCAGTATACTGCGCAACTAGGCTCCCCCAGCTCGAGGAGCATAACACGACTGAACCTACACCGGCAATGCAGTCCATGTTGAAGGGGAGAACTTTGGGACTGACAACCAGACCCAAAAAAAAAAAAAAAGAGAGGAGCCAGAAGCCGGACGCGCTCAACGTCGCTTGGAAAGCAGCGACGCATCCCAGTTCAAACAGCTGTACGAGCGCTACTACCATCAAGCGGCCAGATCGAAGCAGGAAGATCCATCCTCGAACGTGACCCTTCAGGATAACGAGGTGCAGGCACGGGCCCACGTCTGCAAGACTGCAACACGGTCCGTATCTCCGGCGACAGCGACTCTTCCCCTCTACCCATTTCTCATCCTGTCACCTTATCCGCTCTTTGCAACACATGTCATTCTACCTTGGTATTTCAGTTTCTTTCCTCGTTGGCAACCTGATTGCGACTTTCACACTCGTCCAAGACAGGTTGCCGGCCACGATTACATCCTCGAGCGGCCATCCGAGACGACAGTAATGCTTAGAGCGCCGAAACCGGGCTTCTCGCGCTCATGCACGTGGTTATCCCCGGGTCATCTCCGATGTTATGATCCCGCCTTGGGCGGCTCCAGTTACGGTTCTGAGATCCATCCGATCGATCATATAACGCCGATTGTCCGTCAGCCTGATCCTCAGGACTGCCGCGCTGCCATTCACGAACATTTGACCAAGTCGTCAGACGGTCTGAGCCGGGGCAACCTTGATCATCAGACGCGCAAGCGAGCTCATCTTGCGAGCCACGCCTACGTGCAGTACGGGAGATGTTCAATCTTCTTCTGCAACACTGCAAAACTGCAAGACTTCATATGGAGGCACTGAGGCCATCAAGTGGTTGGCTTGAAGGAGTTTACGGCCCTGCAAGCTTCCTATCACCTCACTGACAGCGAGCCAGCACTTGGCCCGTCTTTTCCGAGATCTGGTCATTGGAGGAGTAGCACCAGATATGGGAACCAAAGACGTGGTTGACGGGGATTTGGGGCAAATCTGCATCTTCCAGCAACGCGCACCTTTTCAAAAAGACCATCACGCTGGTATAGTTGCACAAGGGAGAAAACATTCTGCCCCTAGGCGAAGAGCACGATTGTGACTCGGTGACTCCGCAGAAACAATTCATTCCTCATTCCGATCTGATCCATGATGTCGCCTGCTGACCGGAGTGACACCACTTCAGCCATTCCTTCTGTCGCGAGACTGACCCTGTTCGACACCGCTTCCCTATCTCGCCCCCAGGAGCAGCCCTTACTTATAAATAAGAAACCTTGAGCCAAGGACCTTCCCCATTACATCTCAATCAATCACTTCCTCATCCTCCAGCCTGCCTTCTCAGCACCAGACGTCTCTGCTCTGGCCCCAGATGCTCCTACGAGGCCTGACGGTCCGGTACGGCATCTGGATTCCCAGGAGTCACCGAGGAGACGTAGAGTCCGATTTCGACACCCGCCCCCTGGTATCGACAAGAACAGTTGTGCAAGCCTTACTCCAGAGGGCCCCGACCCATTCAGGGAGGGGACGATCACCAGTTATAATGTTCGTTGTCGCTTTAGTGAGCTACCGTTAGCAGGAGGATCAGGATTCTTACCTGAAGAACGCGGCCCTGCTTTTCTGCGATGCCGGTTGTGGGCAGGCTTAGGACCTAAGATCCACTTCGGGTTGTCTCTCACGCGTTGGCAGACGATCTCGTGGGATTCCCACTCATGCTCCGCAAAGCCAACGGGATCAAACATCTTCTGAACGGTCTGACGGCCAAAATTCGTGCGCGTGGCGTTTGCGACCGTGCACACTGTGCATTCGGTCTGCGAGCAACGTACTGCCCAGTCAGACGGAGGTAACGCGGCTGCTCGTCCACTCGCTCCGTGCGGCCTGTCCTGCATTGGGCCCGTACGGAGCTCGTATCAACGGGCTCACCGTCCCAAAAGATCTCAGAGTATGATGCTGAGTCTCGATGGTCCCTCTGAATCTGAGCCACTCGAGCCATCAGCGTCGAGAGAGGATAAGCTCGGTTGACAGGATCTTCCGAGTTAAGCAACTCGGTGGTCCGACCATGCGCATACGCACGCTCTTTGCCAATGTGATATTGATTAACAGGAAGAGCAATGCTAAGCCCATGACCGGCGTTAATCTTGGTTCCATCAGGGAGCCAAGGGCGAGATCCTTTGGCTGCAGCGACTGAAAGATCAGTGAGAAGAATTGCTCCGTGAGGTTCATGAAGACTTCCCTTTTGGTGTCTTTAAACCCACTGAGATCGGTCCCGAGACGGAAGATCTCGGCCACATATGGTAGCGCATCAAGGCTGCTCGCCTCCGAGGCGTCCTCCCCGCCCCTCCACGTCCAGTACAGAAGACCCCAGCAAGTGGTGTCAGCAAGACCACACGTTTGTGCGTGTCCCCACGCTGCTTGAGGTGGGTGGATTGGCCGGCGTAGACTTTCCACTTGGCGGGATCATTTCTGTTCCGGAGGAAGATCAGGTACCATCCCGCTGGGAAGGTGCCGTAATCCTCATCCAAGGAGTCAAGGGCGTAGCGAGGGGCTCAGCAGCCGTCGGCACAACGAAATCATCTTCCTGAGTAACTAACCCAAATGGCTCACTGAAACACTGTAAGTCGCCTAAAGCCGCCTCTAGAGTTTCTAAATCAAGCTCGCATCCCTGATCCTGTTGAACACCCCTCCCTTGCGCTCTGTTCCTCTAATGTACCAGAGTGATTTATTGCGACAGAGACTGCTGCGAGCTGAGAATGACAGGAGTAAGGGGAGGTCCTTTTCTGTTGATCTGGAGATTGGCTCGCTTTGCATGGGTTGCCGCAGATTCCAGCACTTCGCCAGCTCGTCCAACTCTCACCACGACATATATTTGCACAACCTTGTCCTGGAGCTCTCGTCTCTTATTCTCCCGGCTCTAGAACACCCTCGTGACCTCTTCTGTGACCTCTTCTCCTTCATTAGAGCATCAGCGCCAGTCTTCCGAGCTTACATCGCGCCACCGGAACTCATACTCTTATCGGTCCTTAGAAATGCCATTCTACAAGACTCCTTTCACCACGCCCTTGCAGTTCTCCATGTACCAGCTGTCCTTTCGACTCCAGAGCTGCGAGGATTTGAGTTGGCGCAAAACTTGTCCTTAGCTGTTCTCGATGACTATTGTCGGGTTTTCGAAAACTAGTGTGAACATCACTATTCTCCGTCGCCTTCATCTACGGGCTTCTCACTTCATAAATGACCACGCTGTTCGAGCAATGCACATACCAGATATCGAGCACATCTATGGGCGACTGCGGTTGTATCGTCGACAGAAGGCGCTAGACTGCAAAGAGCTCTTTGTCTTCTTCTTCGATACGAGCTCTATTCTAGAGCCCTCCCTGTTGATCACCACGCAAGAGACTACTCGCTCGTCCCCGGCCAATGTACAATTTACTTGGTTCCTAGATCGCATGGAACCTATAGGAAGCCGAGGAGGTAAGCTGCGTTCATCACTACTCCACAGCTTTGATCAATCAAACAAAAGCTCTGACAGACGCGCTTCCGTGCCTCGTCCGGGTCCCACTCAATCAAGATGCGCTCCCGAGACTCGTCCATTTTCTGCATCACCAAGGGGACCATGGCCTCCTGTTCTTCCTGGCTTAGGAGGTCTAGCCTCGTCCTCCATAAGTCCTTATCAGCAACCTCTCGGTCCCTCGGACCGAAAAAGCGCTTGTCCAAGAAGGTCCAGAAGACCGCATCAAACGCCCAGCTCTTCTTGGCCGCGTAGTTGACCCAGAACCGGCCCGTCTCCCAGCTCTCCCTCATGTGCGCCGACAGTGGCCGGCCGTCGAGAAACGCGGCCCGACCACCTTCTTCCTGCTCCTTGTCCTCCATGGCCGCGAGCTATATCTTCAGCTGCGGCTCGTAGGCCTTGCTCTATTCGTCGACGCCAGACGGCTCCCACATCTCGGGTATTTCAAACAGCAGCCACCAGGGCGGATCGAGTACAAATTGTGCCGCTGCTGCATGTGTAAACTCCCAGTCGATCACAGCAGCCAGCTTATCGTCATCATGTGCTCGGTCCAGGAGGGCGTTAGCCGGCCTAAAGTCGTCGCACCAAAGGCGGAAGGGCCCTGAGCCATTAGGAGCTGGGAATATATAACGCGTCGTTGTTTTAGCGTCGGCAGACCAGCTGTCTTCTGCGAACCAAAGGTCGAGAGGCAGCCCTGGTTGGCCAGCCTACGGAAGAGCTGGCGGGCAACATACTTGTTCCGGCAGTCGTCCTCGCCGGAGATAATATCGTTGTGCTGAAAGACAAGCTGTGATAGATGCATATTCGCCAATTCTAGGTACCACTCATCGGCTGTCGCGAACGTCTTATTCTCAGCAGGAAAGACGGACGTATGGATATTGGCAAGCTGCCTCATGTTACTCATATTATGCGTTAGGGATCGGCCAGCAACCTGAAAGGAGGCGTCACGCTCGAGTCGGAGTAGAGACCCGATGCGAGGAAAGGTAGGTTTGGCAAACTCCAGCAAGCACCACGCCAGTGTTCCCCATAGGCTCCTGAGGTTGTGCTCAGGAAGGTTCAGGTTCAGAGCAGGTGTCAGGTTGATACCTCGATCGGGAATGGCGAGAGGAAGTGTAATATTGCCGCGGTTTTCAACCCGACAAATGATGAGAAAGGGCCCAATATCCGAGTCGCGCCCGAAGTGAAGTACCTGGGCACTAGGAACGCGAGTGTTGAGCCTTATGTATTCGGCCGTTGCCGCCTCATAGAGCACCTTCTCGCCAGGGGACACTGCCGGTGCGGGCCGGGGCACCCGCACCACGAGGGAACGCGCACTGGAAGAGGTGCGCGGTTGTTACTATCTCCTTCCCAGAAGAGCTCCGCGTACTATCTGAGCTGGGCGTGGACGGCCTACTTGGGGCTGGTCTGGAGAAATACCGAAATTGGTGGGGGATAGTTTTCGGTCGGACCGGCCGAAGAGCCTCTTGAGAAGGTGGACACGCGCATCGGCGGGTCTGATAACAACGTCTGGGAGGGCTGCTTGACACTGCGGTCTATCTCTGGCCTAAAAGACGGGTGGTTATCGCGGGCAGGTGGGAATCGGGCTGTGACACACAATGCTGAGTTTTTCAGTGGCGTATTCTGTCGAAGAACTGACGAAGAGGAGTTCGGTGGAGGTATACGATAACGTGTGAGAGTGACGCCCGTGTCTTTGATACGATCCCGCAGCTGCTTGACCATTTTGAGCACTTCAGCCAGGGTGATGCGGATCGATGTATTCGCTTTCATGCTAGTGAGGAATGTATATTTATACCATAGGACTTTTGACGGGGAGTATTGTTTTACCTACCGTCTTCACCCCCGGTCATGCATATCGATATATCCACATATATTGCTAGTATAATAGTGTGGTCAAACGATTGTCACCTCGTCCCTGTACCTCCCCGTAAACAACAGCGTCTCGGGGGTCTCAGCAGCCCAACCTAATCCAATGCGCATGTACTTTAGCTCGCTGTTGCCGGTACTTGTTACCTGTACAAGAACAAGAAAGGTGTACCTCCTCGTCTCGCAACTTTCTTGAACGTGCAGAAGCAGACACCATACTTCCCTCTCTGTTCCCTTATTCGGGTCTCTGGCCGGGTCAAAGTCAAGAGCAGCCTCCGCAACAGGCGTGCGAGTCGATGTCTCCAGCACCATCGCCGGATATCTCGGCCACTCCTTCTTGTCATCCCCTCTGAATCCCGACATAGTCACATACGAAAAGCAACCTCTCCAAGTGCTATTTCCGTCTTTGGACCTGAGTACCTAGCGCTCGGACCTAAGCTACGACTAGGCTACGACTGAGCATCGGGAGCTAGACTAAGCAAGTAACCGACTATCGGAGAAGCCGTATTTGGCGTCCGTCTAAACTCGCCTTACTTTGAGCATATTAAGTCTGAACTTAGTCTTAATACGAGGTCCTACCCCGCTTCCGAGAATTAAGTGTTGAAAATGAACTAACCTCGTTATAGGTATATATATTCGCCCTCTCGCTGATCGGTAGTATAAGATATAGCTCTATCTACAACTTACGAGCAACTCCTAGCTAGTGACTCACTATACTAGTAAAACCTAGTGATTCGAAGCCAAAGCGTCCTTAGCCCGCTAATTAACTATTAAGCTTAACTTAGGCTAGTCTAAGAACTCGCCTCTAGATAGGTATATATGAGTTAGCCTTTAGTCCGTCGTAGCTCGTCGACGGTTATCTAGCGAACCTTGAACAACTCTAGTGATCAAGGGCGTAATTTTATTAAGCACGTCTTTAGTTGATGGAATTCTAGTTTTCTATACCCCCGTCTTGGAGAGTAGCGAGAGTAGAGTATCAGCAACTTCTAACACTTGTAACTTTGCTACTGTAGTCTTCTTTGCCCACTTGGCACATAGCTAGGCGGTTTGGCAACACCTGTACTACATCGTATCCTTCTCCCAGCCTGGTGAACGATCACCGACCATATAGGGAAGACAATATAGTGCCTTCACAGTAGATATTGTGCCATCTTCGTGTTTGAGGGTGGCAGTTCAGTATTGATTAGATGCTAGACAATATAATTCATGTAACATTATGCTTTTCACTGCTTGGATATCCCTCGGCCGATCTCACGGTGCTCACACATATGCACGTTGCGGATAGAAGCCCCTATTATGTTGATTCAATGTTTTTTTGGACGCTTAGCTGGCGTATTGTGGCCCAATTATTGCAGATGTACGGTCCGTACTTGAGAAACCTGGATTGGACATGGCGAGTGGGACAACCCACAACTACAGCTTAGCTAAACTCGACAATTTAGCTATACGGGCGTACAATTCTTATTGTTGCCAACAGCCTTCCCCGCGACTGGGCGTCGTTCAGCAAATCAACAGTCTTGTTCTATCAAGTGCCATAAACGAGCCCCTGTTCTTCAGCTCCCTCCCAAAACAGCTCTTCTCTTACTACAATTGACTGGATCGTCACTTTGTCCTCCGGGAACGGCTCGGTCACGTCGCAGTACTGAGATGCGATGGAGACATGGGTACACTAGCAAGGGTAGTCCAGGCTGGATGAGGCTGAATGCCATGATAGCCAAGCTGCTAAGGGAGCTATTTTGAGAGGTTGAATGCGAAGAAACGATCACTATGTTACGCTAAAGTACGCTAAAACACTATTGTAGGGAATTTAGGAGCCGATTTTGAAGGCTAAATGTCAAGATATGATCACTATTGGCGCTAAATTACGCTAAAATATCTATTGTAAGGGTGCCCAAAACGCCGAGTTTGGAGGTTGAACGTTGGGATACGATATGGTCCCCCATATGGTAACGTGTTGCTTTCGCAAAGCTGACTGTTATGCTTCGCTAGCTGGTAATATAGGAGGTGTGTAGCCTGTATGGGTAGTGATTGCCATTGCGTCACAGGCTAAATTGTGCTAATTAACAGGTTGGCCCCTTTCTTACTACCTTCAGATCTGCCTCTTGTCCTATCTAGGATTCATTAGAACCTGGATCCTTGCTTCGGTTTGTCTTAAGCATAAACCTTTTTGATTCGTCGAACTCTGTACAATACTGTCCCTATTACATAAGCGGTTTTGCAAGTCACTGTAACTTACTGTAAAAACAAATGGATAGTGATTTCGGTCTTTACAAAACAAACCGGCAACTCAGAGCTGCTTATATGGAGCTGCTTCTGGAGGTAGGAAGAAGAGGCTGTGGGGCCATACTGGGGAGCGGAAACAACAAGAGTCGATGGCAGAAGGTACAGTGACTTGCAAAACGCTTGTCAAGACAAGTTAAAATACAGTTCTAATGCACAGACCATATCGTCCATTTCTGGCGCTATACAGTGCAAACGTTGAGCCAAATGATCATTCCCACAAAGCACGCTGATGTTCCAGGCGTGGCCTCATACCTGGCCGGGGTGCGGCTGTTATAGTGCGTCCGTCCGACAGGAGTGGCTGAACCTCCAACCCGTATGGTCCACTGCTGGCTTCGAGTTGAGCACCACGTCTTAAGGCACGGTAATGCGTAATGTTATTGCAATTATCGCTGGCGACGCCGACATCCCGAATGAGGGGAACCTCCCCTTTACCAACATTGAGTCGATAACCTGAGGATCATCTGTCAAAGCAGTGTCCGATTTCTTTGACGGGGCTCGGTCGGGAAATATAGACAAGGCAGTGAGAGATGGTGTGTAGACCGAGGCAGGCCATACTTGCGTGCAGTGGGTTGAATTGCAGCGCCCTGGGCGGATTCTGCGAGTGCGCCTATAATAAGAACCTCTCGGCAATCTGGCATCTCGAAAACCCGTAGAATTCGTGTTCGAATTGAGGAAGTTGTCGATAGTTGAAGTGGGTGGTGGTAAAAAACGCGTGTCGCGAATCCCTGCTGATTTTGGAGAGAGGCCTTCTAGGTTTCACTAGGGTACCGGTACGTGAGAGCCATAGTCAAACAATCCTTCTGTAGGGTTGCGTGCAAGTGCTTGGTTCCAGTGGTCTGATGGTGGTTGGCTTTCCAAGAGAAGAGAGTTCCCAGGTGCGAGAGGGCGTCAGGACATACCCCCTGGTACCCCCTGATGCGCGGACTGCGTGTCTCAGCCTGAGGCACTCCGGGTGGCCCGTTTGCAACACCTGGGGGTGCTGCCTGCAAGGCGGGGCCGACCGAGGCAACAAGCCACTCGGCATCTCAAATTTGCTTATAAAGCCGAAGATATCAGATCATAACGACCACTTTGCGTTTCCCTTTCGTTGCATATGCCTCTGCACTATTACCGCAATCTACCAACGCGAAGACAGCCAGCATAGAGAACTTCAATCGACAGCTGACCGACCCTTAACAATTCCAACCGCCAAAAGTCGACTCAGTCTTTCCATAGAGTTACAGCGGATTGCCGTTGACTAGACTAGATGTTGACAAACCTACCACCAGAGATCTTAAGTCTCATTCTTAGCGAGGTCCGTGCACTCAACAACCGAAGCTTCCCACCTTACTAGCAACAAACGCTGATGTCGTGTCCGGTAGTTGAGCAGTGGGGGACACTTGAAGGGAGACTTGAAGGCAGTGTCCCTCGTTTCAAAGCGTTTACATGCAGCTGTTGCCGAAAGACTTTGGCAGGTTATCACGCTCAGACCGCCGAGCGAGTATGACCTTCACAGACTCGATGCCAGGACACTGCCCCAAGCGTGCCTTCAACTTGCCCGGGAGCTTCACTTTCGCTCGTCTTTTAGCTACTCCATCCAGGACCGCTGCCCTCACTCGAGAGACTACTACCTAGATGATACGCCTTCAGGATTCTCGTTCGAAGGGGAAGATGAGGATGAGGATCTCAATTTGGAGCCTTTCGAGCTCCTCGCCCAGAAGACGATGGCAGTGCTTCGACGACTCAAGGACAACCAACTGCATAGCTTCAGGTGAGTCTCTTGGATACCTTCAACCCCACAGTTTGGCGCAGCTGAGAATTGAATCTAGCTGGGATCTCGGTACATGTGTACCATCCGAGATTCTCGGAGATAGGGGAATTATCCCCCTTAAGCAGCCGTTACTTCGATCGTTGAGCTTGACCACTAACGCCCTGTGTTTCGGAGATGGGGATGTGGAACCGGTCGACCTCTCCTCGTTTCATCACCTCCAAAGTCTGTGTTGGAGGGCGATTCATGGGCGGGACGTCGACGCTCTGTATCTTGTCATTCAGTTGAACAAATCGCGTCTGCGGACACTGGAGCTGGATTTCGTGAACTGGCAGAAATTTCTAGATTACCAAGATCTGAGCAGCGACGAAGAGGATGGAAATGACGAAGGAACCTCCATGGCGAACAGTTTCTTTGCGGACCATATCCTATGCCTCGATAGGCGTCGGCCGCGCCAATTGTTACCTCAGCTCCGCGTTTTGAACCTCACACAAGTTGCCCTTGTGGGTGCGATGGCGCATGCTATCAACTTCGACACCCTCAGGTCACTCACTCTGCGCATGTGTCCCGGTTGGACGGATTTCGTCAAGACTGCTTTGCAACTTAAGGTTTCGTTACGGCTGATCACCCTCGAGATACAGGACACGGATGCAGTAAGCATTTCCGGCGAATACGTCATCCGCGACCTCATCAATGAATTTACAGGTCTGGAAGAGCTTTTTATCAGCCAGACTGGGCCTGTGGAAACTTTAGACCTCTGGAAAACCATTGCCCGCTGCCACCCGACCCTTAGGAGACTCGTGCACCACCAGCGAACAATTAATACCGACTGGGAGGACCCTAACTTTGAGGAGGAAGTCGACCTCGATGATCTCGCCATCTTCGGACGCGAGGGGCGAATTATGAAAGAGGATCCCTTGCGGAACAACCCTCTTGCTAGGCTCGACCTCGATTGCATCGGCCTGTGCTGCCGCCCGAATCGCCGCTTGGTAAGAACAGTAGTGCTAACCTAATACACGGATCCTGAACTAACCAGATGGTGTGACAGAAGCACATTCTCCTCCCTTACAGGGTTATACCATCGTTGAAACTGCTTCACATCCGTCAATCGGCCGCGGACCTTAAGCTCTACGCATCTTGGTTCCAAGGTAATAGTCCACCCATGGTGTCTTTAGCCACAACAGGCGAAGATCCGCAAGTGACCGAAGAGGAAAACGAAGAGGAAAGTAATTCGGGGCGGGAGGACTCGATGGCCCCCTCGTGGGCGGATTCCGGGCCGCCTAGCCCAATTGATGATACAGAGGATGCGGCCTTTAACCCCGACGACGACGAAAATGCTGCGGTCGCCGAAAGCGGGCGATTGAATTGGCCCAAACTCTTGCCCGAGACGCAGCGTTTTGCCAGTTGGGCCTTTGGGCCCCATGGTATCCCGTCGCTGCAGATCATCGCGTTCGGCGACTACGCCCACGGCGGGAGAGCGACCAGTAACAGGTTCTTCCTCTGCAGGTGTACGGAGGAGGGCAGGCGGTTTCGATACCTTTCTGAGTATGATAGAATGGGGAAAGAATTGTATTTGGAGTATCGCAATGTGCTGCAAGCATGCCCGGTCGAGCCGCTTCTGGGGCAAGAATAGAACCTTCAAAGGAGAGGTGCCTGGGACGGCATAGGCAATACGCATATAAAATAATTCTCAAGCAAGGCGTGACAAGCAATGAGGTGATGTTTACTGTCCTGCGGCAGGCACGAATTTGCACATGAGTCATTCCTGATTGCTCAAAAAGGGTCCAGAACCGATCTACAGTTCGCACCATTCGAGCGATCAAAAGAGGCGACAAACTGTCGCTTTTGTAATGGGATTTCGAAAAGTGTTCCTTGCGACCCGGTAAAGTAGACTTCTACCTTACTCTCAGGCAGTCTCTTGCAACTGGGACGCCAGGATGAAAGCCTGTGGTTAGATTAGCTTCTTGACGTCGATGTTAAGAAAACTTACCGGTCTGATCAGTACTTGGCTGAGATACATCTTCCGCGGCAACGAAGTAACTGGATGCTTGCCAGAAATAGGAGCCTCGACGATAAAGTCTATGTAGACCTGGCCTATGGACTGCGTGACGCAGTTGCGACTGACGCAGGCGACTGCGCCGAGGGGCTGACTATGCGTGCACGTCGGACGCCCGGGAGTTTATATCATCCTTCAAGGTGATGGCTTCAAGCACTCGGCCATCATCTCCATCGCCTACATTTGCCAGGTTTCCCTTCCCTTCAGAGCGGTAGATACCGCAGCGACGTTGGCGGTGTCCCGTAGCATTCCACACCGACACGTCAAGTCCGGGGCGGTATTACACGAATCTTTGAGGGGGGTCCTCCAGATCGTATGATCGCGATCATAACTTTCTCAGTTGTGCAGAAGGAGCAGTCGTCCTTAATGTCATGGCTATGGAGGATGTGGCCGGCCATGTGGTCAACGTACAGCTTGAGCTACATTGGGTGAGGCTCTACAGCTGGAGTAGGAGGATACCTAATGACACCTGCCTGTATCACCGTTGCCGGGGACATGTCACGGAAAGCAGTCCGTCGTCCATCTGAGGCAATACGGCCGCACCGTTGCCCAATACAGGCTCGGTCGTCCCTGCCGTTTATGGCCGCCCCAGCAGAGCCTCGAGCAATGCACGCTGAGCAGCCAAATGCTAAAGCACCCGTAACCTGTCTCTGTGCGATACCGCAGTCACCACGAAATCCCGTAACAGCTGCTTCGTCTCTCTATACATCCTGACCTGCTCTTCTTCACTCCCTCCCTTGCGAACGGAAGCTTGAAAGGCAAGTACGCGGCTGTAGCGGCGTGACCAGATAGATTATCTATCCTACGGTGGCACGCCTAAAAACATAATCTGGCACAAGCATTTCGCAAGATATTTGGTACGAGGCCGAACAGAGAATACTACTATTGGTACGCGGTGTCGCCAGTCTCTACTTCAGAGAGAGCGATGGCTGCGTTCAGATTATAGAAGAGCCGGATATGGAGGCTTTTGTTGACTTTTGTAAGGTAAGGCAAGTCGAGTAGGCGTAACTCCACAGGTAGCTCCGTCAACCATAGTGGATTCTGGTCTAAAAGCCACCAGCCAGATATGGCTTTCTGTTAGGTCTAGGCCAGTTACAGTTGTCCTTTAGGCAGGTCCTGCGTAACCGGAACAGAGTCACTGGTGCTTAGGAGAGTGAGAGGGCGAGCAGCCTGAGCCAGACCTGACCGAAGCGGCGACTTTGACTAACTGCGTTAGGTCTTCTGTACGGTCCTGTTTCGTCTGTGACTCCCGCAAAACTTTCGACCCCGGGTCTAGGAACAGGCTTGGTCCTATACTCCGCATACTCCTTTGTCCAACCCAGCACCCCCTTCCACACCCTCCCCCTCAATCTCAGCAGCCCCAATCGCACAGCTCCATACGGGTTAATCTCCTCAACCACCTCACACCTCCCCTCCAAAACCTCCACCCCCTCCCCAACCAAGTTATCAGCATGAGCCTCCCAATGCCGAAACTTCAGCCTCACCTTCCCAACCGCCGCCCACGACCAGCTCGGCCCGCCCGCCTCCCTCACCGGCCTCTCATCGTTAAGCGCCACATACCATCCCAGCCCGACCTGCAGATCCCCCTCCCACAACCCAGCCGCATACCCCGTCCCGTGAGCCCGAGCAAACACAGCCGCCAGCCCGGACAGCGCCTTGACATTATCAGACACGGCCCTGAGCTGCCGCCGGCTGTACTCTTCGACGACGTCGTACCACGCGTCGAAGTGATTGCGACGCAACCATTTCTCGCGCGAGGACAGCGCCATGTCCGCCGCGGCGTACAGCCACATGCGGAGGCGGCTGACCTCGCCGGCCATGACGTCCGTCAGGGCGTTATTCTGCGGTCTGGGCGTGGGACGCGTCTCGCTCGCGACCGAGGTGATGCACCTCCACGACATCTGCTTGCCGAGGCAGAGGAACCGGGAGGTCAGCACTTCCTCCTGGAGACACCAGCTCCTGGCCTTCAGGTAGTCCGGGCCGGCCACTCGAGTCGCGAGGGTCCACCTCGTCTTGGACTCCGGATCGGGGGATACGCCCGCAACCTCGACGGTGCACGGCTGGTACGCCTTCGGGTCCCTGGCGCGGAACAGCCCGGACTGCGTGCTGCTCGAGCCCTCGGCGTAGATGGTGAAGACGGCGTGGCGGTAGATGTCGCCCATGATGGGCAGCTCGGCATCGAGGTCGGCGGGCTCGTCCTGGATGATGCACAAGGCGTCGATCCAGAGATGGGTCGCCCCGACCAGCTCGGCGACGCGGAGTGCGTCGAGAAACGTGCGGGGGAGTGCGTGGACCGGTAGGCATGTCTGGTGCTGCGCGAAGTTGGCTTTCAGGGTGAGAAACCTGTAGCCCTCGCCCCAGGCGTAGCTCAGGGCCGCGTAAGGGACGGACGGCGATGACATGACCTGGACGAACGGCTTTTGGGGGTCCTCGAGGTTGATCACTCGCCGGGGGTGGAACTTTGTCCGCTGCTGGGCGATGACTTTGGTGCAGAGGCTGTGGTTCTTGATGCAGTCGCGGAGCCACAGCTTTCCGAGAGTGAGGTTGGCGGCCGACCCAGTAGATGTGTCCTCCTCATCGTCAATGCTGACATCGAAGTACGCAACTACAGCAGCCGTCAGTAAGGGACATGACGTCGGGATCTAGTAGCCGCACCTGAAGGCTCGTCGACAATATCCAGGGCGAACGTCCCTCGAAGGCTGATCACCGTCAGGGACCCTGGCTGGCCACCGAACCCAGAGTCGCGGCTAACAGAACACTTCAAAATGATGTACGCTTTCATCGAACGGTAGCCCGAAGGCAGGGCAGCCGAGTTTGTTTTGCTCATTCGGCCTTCGATGAGTGTGCAAAGTCGGCAGCCTTGTGACAGCGATTGGGCAAAGGATGCCCGGTCATGGTGGAGGATATACACCGCTTCCGACGCCAAGTCTCTTAACGAGCGTATCGAACCAGCTTCGCTGCGGTGCGGCTGGAACGTTATCGACTTGCAGCCTTGGCATAACATTGATGGCGAAGGAGTCGTTGTTTATGTCGCATGTGGTTGAGATTAGAAGGAGCTGGAGCCTGGCGCGGGATGTCCACAGTCTATCTTGGCCCCCGAGCTCGCTATTGATAGGCTGGCTCTGCCATGCAGCGGACATGGCCTAACCGGTTTGGGTGGTACACAGCCTCTTGTTATAGCTCTTTACTAACAGTCGCGGATCCCAAGATTAAGGTGATCCAAGAAGGGATATCTGGTACAGTCGGCGTATCTGAAACCTGTGCGTGGGGTCCGGGTCCTCCTAAAGCTCGACAGAAAACATCAGTCTAGGATATAACCCCGACACGTCTCACATGCCTCTTCTCGTGCCTCCTTCGATCGTTCGCCCTCGCAAACGCCTTCCCACAAGTGGTACAAGCAAACGGCCTCCGCCCAAGATGGCTATTCCTATGGCCCTCAAGGTTGGCCAGCCTCGTGAACGTCTTAGGACACAGGTCACACTGAAACTTGGCGTCCTTTGGCGGCTCCAGCGCCAGCTGGCGAAACTGAGGCGGCAGCTCCAGCTCCTCGGGGTGGTAGTTCTTGACGTGCTTGTCCTTGTCCTTGTTCATCGAGAATCCAAAGGGGAACATAGAGCAGCCCTCGACCGGGCAGAGAAATGGCCTGTCGTGGCGCGATAGGTGCCTGTCCCGCCGCTCCTTCTTGTCGAATCCCTCGTGGAAGTACACGCACCGTACGCGGTCGCATTTGTAGAGCCTTGTGCCGTACAGCTCGGCAAGAATCTGGCACATTTCGCTGCCGCCGGTGCTGCCTTCCTCCAGCTCTTCGAGTTTGCCGCGAATCCTCTCTACCGCGTCGCCGAGCTCCTTGATGCTGATCTTGTTGCGCTCTTTGGGTGGGAGTTTCTGGTGCCTGTGTACGTGCGTCCAGATGTCGACCAGTACTTGGTAGAAGCCGTAGGCCTGAAATGCCTGGCACTGTGAGCGCGGTATTTCTGGATCCAATATTTTCTGCGTTTGCTCGTCGTTGGGAATGGCTAGACCGCTCTTGTATGCCTCCTTGAATCTCTGTAGAGCCTGCGAAAACTTGAACTGGTAGTGCTCCCCTTCCACCTGGTCGCTGAACAAGGTCGAATTCTTGCTGTCGAGGACCGACTGTAGGTGCTCGTTCCACGTAGCCAAGGCGTAGTCCTGGAATGCGTATTCAGCCTTCTGTACGGCCACCTGTATCTCTTGTTGCTTGAGACCTCTGCGGAAGCATTTGAGCGTCAGGTAGTTCATGCAAAGAACGGCCAGATCGCATTCAACGGCTCGGACGTCCAATGCTTGGTTCTCAAGGATATATCTGCTTAATGTCAGCCAATGTTCGTGGGAAGCCACAGAAATGTTCTCGGATTGCTAACCGTTTAGCGGTCTGATGGATGAATTCGATCTTGTTCCCTGGAAGCACCTGGATTAAAGTACCGCACATCTCCTGTATGCCCTTCGGAGAGCGCCCAAGACGGTCGTCGAAGGACGGATTGCCTCTCTCGTCGACTTCGATGGACAAGGCGGCCTGAAGCTCATGCCACTTGAGGGGCCGCTTCGCACATGCCAGCCATCCAAAAATGGTCTTCGATTTTTCCCAAGAGCTCTCATGCCCGTGGTAGTCGCGTTTGAGCCTCTCCAGGATTCTGCCGTATCTGTTTCTCACTTAGTACAAACTGAGAAGACTTCCATGTCCATCGAATCACTTACGCTTGGGACAGAGTTTGAGGGAAGATCGGCGCTTCGAGTTCCCGCAGGACATGCCTCAAATCCCCCATAGCTCTCAAGTTTTTCATGACTAGCACGGCAAACAGTATCATGCCTTGTGTCCTGTGTCAGTAGAAGACCGCGTATGCCGGCCAGAAGTAGCGGGAGAATATACCTCTCGCTCCTGCAACTGTCATTTGGATAACCCTTTCTGACTCGCACGCCTTGAGCCTGTACTCGGAAGCTAGGAGCTCGGTCTCTCGTGTGACAAGTATCCGGATATCTGGCTCAACATGCGAGGGCTGAATCTCTAGTGTTTCGGCAGCTGGCAGTAGGGTCCTCATCTCCTTGAGATCCTGGCTCATGAACAGAACACGGATCTTCCCCAAGGTTCTATTGTCGCTCTTATCCACAATGGAACGGATGAATTTCACGGCATTTGTCCTGTCCGCGGCACAAAACTCGTCCAAGCCATCAATGACGATGAAGTGTGTCGCTTCCTCTTCGAAGCAGAGCTTCAGCAACGAGCAGGCATCCGCCTCATTGTTCAAGATCTCTTGACTTTTGAGCTTCTTCTCGTAATAGAGAGGAAGAAGGCGGCGCTTGTGCTCCAACAGCTGTCGCAGCAGGCTCTTGTACAATGACAGGCATTTGCCGCTTTCATTGAGGTCGTCCTCCCGGCAGTAAAAGAAGCTTGTCGTGGACCCTGTCTTCTCCTTACGGAGGTTTTCGATTATCCGGGAAGCTAGTATCGTCTTCCCTGCGCCTTTATTCCCATAGACCCAGAGGATAGAGTTTGGCTCTTCTTTGTCCATCCAGTCCGTGACTTGCGAGCTCTCGAGTATCCAAGACGAAGTTCCAGGGAACTTGTCCCGTTCGGTTCGCCACCTATCCTGATACGTCTGTTGGTCCTCACCGGGGTTAGAGAGCCATCTCTGAACTTTACTGTACTGCTCATGTTTGCGCTCCTCTTCCTGCTTCGCAGCTTGGGCAAGCAACCGGATCCGTTCATCTTCGTACCGATATAGGAAACGCCGAAAACCCTCTCGGTCATCCTGGTACTGCAGGAAGTGGTTGGTCAGCTGTGAGCTGGTATCCTGCGCATGCTGTACCTGTTCATGCTGTGCGAGCAGGTCCAGATGTTTCGCATGGATATCGATTCCCTCCAGAAGCTTTAGGAATGGCTCTTGGTAGTCTCTCCAGTATATTGGAAACGTGCGTCTCCAGTCTGCAATGACGGTCAGCACCTCACAAGCCACTCAAGTTTCGACGACACGGTTAGCTTACTCTTCTCTGCAAACAACTTGAGGATGTGGGTGTGAAAGTCGAGCAGATCCGCATACATGTAAGCTAGACATGTTCTCATGGCGGGATGGTCCCTAAGCAGCGATTTGTAAGGCCCAGCCAGGGGAACTCGTCGGCCGAACTTCAGATACGTGTCCAGCACGGAATCCAAAGCAGTGAGCGACACCGGCAGCTCCGTCACCCTCTGTCATCGCCACTGTTAGCCACCTCCTAGGTCTAATTGTATCGCCCATGTGCAGCACATTGGAATACGCCTTGCCTGTAGTATGAACCTGGGCGGACCCCAGATAAAGTCCGACAGCTCTGAGTATCCCAGCTCCATCGCCTGACAAACCTCGTCGAACTGCTCGTATGCGGTGACGAAGCGCTCGAACCTTGCTAAATTCATCAGAGCCTTCTTCTGCTCCAGAGCTTTCTGAATCCGAGTGATATCTTCTTTGACATTCTTGGCGGTGGTGTCGGTGAATTTCTGCAACTGAGACTCCAGCACCTGATGCTCGGATAGGGTTGCCTTGAACTGCTTCAAAGCCCCTTGGATAATTTCCTCTGGAGTGCGCATTTTGAGATCCCTTGGATTCGGCCAGACGTTCGGTGTTGGTGAGAGTTACGTCTCGGTCGGGGGAGAGCAAGTAATTCAGCATCGCAGCTCAATTTCAGACTATTCAACGGCACAAGCGGCTGTGCGAGCCTGGCCATGCCAAGGCGGATTCGAGCCATGATGCATGCGAAGGCACGAGTACGCCCGGGAACGGTGGCAGATGGTTCGCGCACCATGAAAGTGGTGGTGGTTGCAGAGAGGAGTGGCGTTGGGGCGCAGGCCAAAGTGCTGATCACACTGCATGCCGATGCGCTTAGGGATGCACAGCCAATCAAGCCCAGACTTTTGGGTGGCACCGCTGCAAGTGTAGCACCACAAAAGAGCATTTTAGGCTGTCGTCTCGCACAGGGAGGTACCTTACTCTCGCCTACCTACGATCAATGCCGCACTGCAAGCTTCACACAGTAACAGGCGTACCCTGTACGCAATGCAGCTACTATTCAGCCTCGTCTGGTCTTTGCCTGACAGGCCGCCCTTAGTTCTACATACGGACGACAAGGAGATACAATGCTCCGGTGCCCCAGATCTTCGCGTCGCTATTTCCTTGATGCGTGCTCGAGACTCGAGTATTTTTCTGAGATCTGAGCAGCTAAGCATCGGTCGATATGTCCTCTGCGCTCGACTTTCTTCTGAACTCCGGGAATCTGGATGAGGATTTTTGGGGAGGCGACATTCCCTTCACTCTAGATGACGTGGACGAAGGGCTCGCTTCCGATGTTGATTCTCAGGAGCGAAACGGCGGCTCGGGCAGTCGATCTCCAAATGACTCCTTGTTTATCACGGATACAGACGGCCAAGCTCGTACTCTCTACAGCCGCCTCTTATCGACTTACCCTCAGCTCGGGCATCACCCCCCGAGCAGTCAATCGTCCGTCTCTGTGGGTGAAGATGTCAGCATGAGCGATGTTACGGACAGCCTAAGCCAGCGTTATCCCAGAAGCGAGACGACCCCTAACGAGACAGAAGTCGACCGTGTCTGCTATGGGATGGTACGCAAGACTCTCCACCGAACTGAGCACTTAGCTGACCGTGTACGGTACCCTTGAAAGGTGCATAAGGTGGACGTGAAGGTACAAGGCCAAGCATCCCAGCTTCTCCCGCAACTGGCTCGCGCAGAGGGCCATTTCATGCAGATGTTCACACTGCAGGCGAAGTTGGACCATATCCTGCTTTCGTTTCAAAACGGCACCCAGTTCGGATATCTGAGGGACAATATGACAGACGCACTGAAGCCGCATCTCACTTCGGAAGACCTGGTCTTTGAAGCAGTGGCTTCGAGCGAGAATCTTCGGGCCCGGATCGCAAAGGCCGAGAAGCAAGCAGATGCCATTGTAAATGTCGACATCAATATCTACGGACCCAGAGAGCGAGCCAAGGCTATTGGGGAGGAGCTGTCCGATAAGAAGGTCTGGCTACAGAAGCCTGACTACTACAAGAGGGAGTTTTCCTACGAGAACCCTCATCTCATCAGGTTCCCCGACCTTGAACACACGGTGCTGGAGGATATCGTGCAAGAGGTCCAGTCCTCAGAGCCAGTTCCGCCTCAGCCTGTGATCAGCACGGTAGAGGAGATGATCACCGGAGTATACCGGGAACTTCACAGAGCAGATGACCTGGACCGGGAAGACGGCGACCAGAGACTGAAGACACAGCTGCTTGAGTATGTTCCCTTTGCCTCACTGTTATATGGAACAAGTGCTAAACAGATCAGCCACCAACGACGAGGCTTGACATTCATGCTGCAAAGAGAAACCGGCAATATCCCAGGCGAGTTTAGGCTCTGGAGACCAGCACTATACGAAGGCCAGGAGATGTTAGTCCAACCCTTCCCACTCTTCGCTGTGTCTCTTCTAATACTTCGGAGGTTCATTCATTGTATTACCAAGCAAAGGTCTACTGTCCAGCCCGACGAGAGAGGCGGAGGTGTGTTGGCGGACGAGATGGGGATGGGTAAGTCACTGGCCGTCTTGGCACTGGTAATTAGGACGTTGGAAAGGGCTCGCGAATGGGCAGAGGAGCATCGACAGGACGAGCACACCCACAGCGGGAGTTACACTTACTCGCATTCGACCCTTGTCATCGTCCCATCGGCCCGTACGTTGACCGCTTCCCCCTGTTCTGCCCCTTCTAACGCATCTCAAGTACTCATCAATGGCTGGGAGACTGAAATCCGGAAGTGGGTACCACCGCAGACATCTGTTGATTTACGAGACGTGCTGACATGAAATAGCCACCTGGGCGAGGCTCTCACGGTCAAGAGGTACCATGGCCAAGGAAGGGAGAAGAACGTCGGCGTGCTCGCTGCTTCCGACGTCGTTCTCACCACGTATAATACCCTTGCAGCGGACTACGCAAAGAAAAGCAGTCCGCTGCACAAAATCTTTTGGTACAGGGTTGTGCTGGACGAAGGTAACAACACCCTCAGTTGGATCTGTTTTTGGCCGTGGCAGCATGACTGATACAGGCAGCACACTTCATCCGCCGGGTTGCGACATCTTTTTACCGTACATGCGCGACTCTGGAGGCAAACTCTCGATGGTGCCTTACCGGAACACCTATCCAGAACCGTCTCGAGGATATTGGCTCACTCTTCGCCTTTCTCAGGGTAGAACCCTGGAATAACCGAACACAGTTCAGGAAACACATCGCGGCGCCCTTCGAGAACCGTGATCGGGTAGTCAAAGAGCGTCTTGTCATGCTTTATGACTCTCTGGTACTTCGCAGAACCAAGGAGATCCTGACGCTACCCGGTCAGGAGATGCGCATCCGCGACCTCGAGCTCAGCACCGACGAGAGGAAGCAGTACGACAGAACTACCAAGATCCTGAACCGCCGGATTCGCCAATTTTCGGGAGTTGACGAGAGAGAAGACAAGTTCGGCCTCTTCCAGGCGCAGTTGCAACTCCGCATCCTGTGCAACCACGGTACCTGGCAGAAGATGTTCTCGTGGGAGAAGAAGCTCGATCTGCTGGAAGCACAAGAGGCGCTCGTGGGCGCAGGCCTTGAGGTCAAAGAGACCTGCGCCGGGTGCAAGCAGCCTCGGCCGATCCTTGGCTCCAACAGAATGCACAACGAGTTTGCGGAGAAGTGCAGTCACATACTATGCTCCGAGTGTCTGGAGGACTGTGGGGGGGAGAATATCACCCATTGCCCTCTGTGCAGGCGCTTTACCAGGGCAAAGGATCTTACCGAGTCTTCGTCGCCGCACGACTCTGATGGGGACCAAGATAGCCTGATGGAAGATGCTGCAGACCAGTCGACTGCCCAATCAAAGCGGAGGGATGACGGGTATTTCAACGCCCAGGGACATTCTACGAAGATGGAAGCTCTGGTTAGCGACGTCAAGGAAGATCTTCACACGACAAAGAGGTACGAAACGCCAATAAGCACCCACGCTCCGGGAGTAGGCGAGGAAGCTAACAAGCCTGCTTACAGTATCATCTTCTCCTGCTGGACAAGAACCCTGGACTTGGCCGAGACATACCTGAACCGCAACCAGATACCATTTCTTCGAATCGATGGCGAAATCCTGCTATCCAAGAGACAGAAGATATTGAACGAATTTGCAAAATCTACATCTCGCGAGAGAGTGATGCTGATGACCACAGGCACCGGCGCCTTCGGGTAAGACCGGCAGCTTGCACAAGTTACAGGCCTCCTTTTTAGAACTGACGCTGGCTCCTCTTCTAGTCTCAACCTCACAGCGGCGAACCGTATTTTCATCGTCGAGCTACAGTGGAATCCCACTGTCGAGAACCAGGCGATTGCGAGAGCCATTCGTATCAACCAGTCGGACAAGGTGCTCGTAACGAGATACAAGATCAGGGAAACCGTCGAACAGGTCTGCCACTCTGTTCCCCGTCCATCCAGAAACAAGTAGCACTGACGAAAATAACACAGGAAATCGAATCCCAGCAGCTCAACAAGAAGAAAGCCGCTCGCGTAGGGTTTGTAAAGGACGACGAAGATATAGACTAGCTTTACATTCAATGGAGAGACCCGATCATCCTCCCTCCCGCCCCCAACCTGATTTCTTCCGCCTCAAGCTGATGTCTTCCCCGTCAACCTGATTTCCTGCCCCCTTGCGCTAGACATAGACATAGCAGAACTTCCCCCCATTCCCGCCAAGCTGATCGTGCGTCTCCCTGAGCTGGATAGGCGGGCCCAACCACTCCATATCCACCATGGAATCCAGCGGATCCGTCCCCTCCATCCCCCTCCTTTCCCTCGTCATCGGCATGCTCATGCTGCTGTTCACAAACGGCAGCACGTTCAGCCTCCCCTCCACCTCCTGCATCTGCCACACCCACCACAGCCTGTCCAGCGCCGTGTGGTGGAAGTAGAAGACCGGGTCGCCCGGCGACGTGTTCGGGTCGCCGCCCGGGTCCACGGCCGCCACGTAGTGGCCGGCGGTATGGATGCCCCAGGGGTAAGGGTCGTTCTTGGGCGGCGGGCTGCCCAGCAGCTGGTTGTAGAAGCCGTCCATGTCCTTATTCTGCAGGAGTGAGAGGGCCCGGTCTGCCGTGGCGCCCATGGCGGCGTTGCGGTTGACGTCGCGCCGCAGGCAGCGCGGGTTCGAGCCCGTGCCGTCGGAGCGGGGGTTGCGCGGGACGGCGCGACTGGCTGTCGACATCGAGGTCGGCCCCAGGGAGACGATCATGCTGTGTGTGTTTGGTTTAGTATACTTTCTGGTCGAAAAGGGGCCGGGAGTGGGTTTGTCACGCACTCTGAGAAGGGGCCGGAGGTGACGCAGCCGCCTCCGCCGCCCGTGGCGATGATGTTGGGCTTGCGGCCTTGCTGCGGGACGCCCTTGTACGTGGCATCTTTCTCGCCGTTGCCGCCCAGGCTGGAGGCGTTGCCGTTGAGCAACGGGGAGGTGAGCGGGTCTTCGGCGTAGCGGTCGTAGTTCATGTACTGCCACACGGTCAGTATCGACGCTCAATCGCGACAACTGTGGGATATAACATACAGGCTGGTAACCGGTATAGTTGCACTCGTTCCTGAGCGCCTCCTCAAACAGCCAAACGAAATACTTGTGTGCACCGAACAGATGGATGTTGTCGTGGAGTTGCATGGCGTGCGTCATGTGATAGGCCACAAAGTCATCGAACCGACTCAACGCCCCCGGGAAGCGGGTTTTGTCCGCTTTGGGAGGCAGCTTCATCAGGCACTTGATCGCGGTGGTGTACTCGATTCTCTGCGCGTCGGTCAGGTCGCTCCTGTCGCCAGTGTTAGTGTGCTCAGGGGTAAGAGGTTGGGTGCAAGGCAGACGAACCATTCTCTTCGGACAGCGGCGTTCTCGAGGGTGCACCCGTTGTTCTTGCCGGCGGCGATCTTCTTGGCCATGTACGCGTCGACATTGGGCATGGTGGCCTCTTCCATCTTGTCGACGACATCCAGCGGGTAGGCGGGATTGCGGACTCTATATGTTCTAGTCAGCCTGGCCAACAAGTCATCATCGAGAAGAACGGGGACTCACACTTCAATCTTTGACTGCCAGGCACTACGGGGTGATTTGACGGCCACCGCCCCAACTCCAGCGAGGAGCGAGGGCAGCAGCAAAGCGCTTGTAAGCAATCCCAACATGATGCAGCCGCGGTGGTTCAGTTAGCATAGCCATAGCATACCGGGCGTCCACCGGCAACGAGCTTGTATATATATCAACCTGGGGCTACCATCTCCTTCTGACCATCTCCTCCGCACGGCAATTGCAGCGATAGTATAGACTTCATTTACATGGCAACGGCAATTGTGGCCCACCGCCAAGCACCGAAGCAACAGCAGTGCCGGCAAAGCCAGGACACTATAACCTCTTATAGCACCCCTGGACCCGATAAGTCGTGATTGGCAGCTTGATTTGGGGTCTCCAACAGAAAGGAGTATGCTCGGTTCTCAGGTGAACAGACACGATGATCGTCATCGTCAGTCCTACTTTGTACCGGGTAATTTGAGGACAGACGGACGAGTGGCAGAGGCTGCTTGCAGCATAAAGAATGAACAGAGAGGGTGGCAACATCGACAATTTCAAAAGTATTGCTTAGATCAGGACCACGTCTGCAGGGAGGCGACAGTTAAAATGTGCTGCCATTGAACTTCAGACACTCGGGCACGGCGACCACGTACAGTCACACAGCCTTCCCCGCCATTTGCTTCGCATGCGTTGTTCCTATCTGTACGAAGTCCGTGTCATTGTAGTACACGCTGAACTCGTCGCCGAAACTGGCCACGTCGGCCGACAGATTCGCTGGACCAAACTGCCAGACCTGGTCTGCAGCCACCCCGGACTTGACGACGGTCTCCTGCCATGGTTGGAGAACAGACGCGTGGTTATGCCCGTACGGTGCTCCGTACTCCTCGAGTATGACAGGTTTGTTGGCCTATGCGCTGTCTTAGTATGAAGCGCGGTTGGCTTCCTTGCCTCCTCTTGATACGGAACGCACCTTAGCACCAGCATTGTCATGCTGTTCAATCCACAGATTTCCCCATTCATACGGATAGCCCCAGAGGTTAGGGTACAGGTGGAACACTCCGTAATCCAGAGTCGGAATCTGCAGGTTAGCCACGAAGTCCAGGCCGTTGTAGTTGGCCAGATACGCGACCGAAGACGGATCACCATCCGTGTACCCATCATCCGGACCAAACCAGCCCTCGTCGCCAAGCGTGACCATGTGGTTCGGGTCCATGTCCTTGATGTAAGACGAGACATTGGCAGCCCAGTTCGTGATGACCGAGTTCTCGCAGTTCGGACACCTCGGCTCATTGCCCAGTTCCCAGGCAAAGATGGCTGTGCTGTTCCTGTACCGCGTGACGATGGCCTTGACATAGTCGCGATAGACCTCCTGCGATCGTGGGTGCTCGTACCACGTGTGGTCGTAGCCGAAGACGGTGTTGTAGACGAGCTGGCCTCCCCAGTCGGACCACTGGTTCATGAGCGGGAGGACGAGCTTCAGCCCCAGCTCCTCCGCTCGCGAGACCGCGTAGTCGAGGCGTTGGATGCCGTTCTCGCCGTAGTTGACGTACCCGCCTGTCGAGTTGATGAGGTGGTACCATATCTCACCGGGCCCTGTCGTGGTGTTGTCCGGCATACGGTCTGTGTCGCCGAAGCCCCAGACGCGGACGATCTTGTACCCGGCCTGCTCACAATATTGGCATGTTGCTACTGTCCGTCAAGGGGCCAATCCTCCTCACATCGGCTATCTGCTGAGTAGCGATGTCCACGTCGTCGTTCCTCTCCAGGTGACCCAGCCACCAAGCATTGGTGCCTGCGTTCTACTTAGCCTCCTCCTCAACAGCATAGCTGGATTCCAAGATCAGCTCTCACCGGCAAAGTACCCAGTCTTGCCATCGATCACAAACAGTCTGCCAGAGACTCTAGCGAAAGGGCCACTCTTGGCGCCCACAGGATATGACGGCGGTGGAGGGTTAGGATCCTTAGAAGACAAGAGCCATCCTTCTCTTCCGCAGACGAAGCTGAAACATAGCACAACGGCCAACAACACCCGAACACACATGGCGAGACAACAAGAGAGGCAAGCTGAAGGTTATTCGACCTGCAAGACGAGAAATGAACAATGGAATGGTATGCCTAGTCCGACCCGGGAGCAAGTCATGGCGGCGGTGGCCAGCTATTATATGTTCTGCATGAGAGGACACACAACAACGGAGAGACTGGCTGGGTTGCTTGACGCCGGGAGAAACAAAGTGTCGGTTATTAGAAGAGTCCCAGCGTCACTATCGGGCGGTTAGCCATGTATACTATCTATGGAGAGCCACCGGATGAGGCAAGCACCAAGACTGCCAGGAATTTGCTTGGGATACGATTCTGCCGGAACATACACGTATGCATGCTCAATCAGCCAATCTGGGCATAAGCTATCTACAGATGATAGGCGGGTGGGTTGTAGCTCGCCACCTGCCACTCAACAGGGAACACTGCTAGTTTAGCCCCGCCGAGGGAGTTAAGGTGAGGTGGGGCAACTGGTCAAGTGGGGGCACAGTCCCGGCAGAAACTTGTCACCGCCAAAATTTTCTTGGGCCTTCCAGGCTGGCCCTCACCACCAAACCCCGATACTGTCATCGCTTATCGGGAGCCCGTTTTCTCGCCTTCATTGCGACATCCCCGGACTCCTGCGAAGATGGCAGCAGCAACGAAAGCAGCCAAGTCCGGAGCCCACAAGAAGCACAAGTCCGGGACGACCGAAGCCCGCACCCTGAAGCGAAAGCGAGACCAGGAAGACCTCGGCAAGCTCCAGGAAGCCGTCGACGCCCTCGACCCCAAATCCGCGACCGTCAAATCCTTCACCGACCTCCCCCTATCCGCAGCGACGGCCGCCGGCCTGCGGTCCTCCCACTTCGAGACCCTGACCGACATCCAAGCGCGCGCCATTCCGCTCGCCCTGAAGGGGCGCGACATCCTCGGCGCCGCCAAGACAGGTAGCGGGAAGACGCTCGCTTTTCTGGTGCCCGTGTTGGAGTGTCTGTTCCGGGAAAGATGGACCGAGTACGACGGGCTGGGTGCGCTGATCATCAGCCCGACGCGAGAGCTGGCTGTGCAGATCTTCGAGGTGCTGCGGCAGATTGGACGAAAACACGTCTTCTCGGCGGGACTGGTTATCGGGGGAAAGAGTCTGAAGGAAGAGGCGGAGAGGTTGGGGCGGATGAACATCCTGGTATGTACGCCGGGCCGCATGCTGCAGCACCTGGATCAGACGGCTGGGTTCGTTGTGGATAACCTGCAGATGCTGGTGCTGGACGAGGCGGACCGGATCATGGACATGGGCTTCCAATCGGCCGTCGATGCGCTGGTGGAGCACCTGCCGAAGTCGAGACAGACGATGCTGTTCAGCGCCACGCAGAGCAAGAAGGTCTCCGACCTGGCGAGACTGAGCCTCAAGGACCCCGAATACGTGTCCGTCCACGAGGCGGCCGAGTCCTCGACGCCGGCCACCCTTCAACAACACTACATCGTCACGCCCCTCCCCGAAAAGCTGGACACGCTGTTCGGCTTCATCAAATCCAACCTCAAGAGCAAGATCGTCGTGTTCCTGTCATCCGGCAAGCAGGTACGATTCGTCTACGAGAGCTTCCGACATCTCCAGCCCGGCATACCCCTCCTCCACCTCCACGGTCGACAGAAGCAGGTCGCCCGCCTCGAGATCACCCACCGATTCACAACCGCCAAACACGCCTGTCTCTTCGCGACCGACGTCGTCGCGCGCGGGGTGGACTTCCCCGCTGTCGACTGGGTGATCCAGGTCGACTGCCCGGAAGACGCGGACACCTACATCCACCGCGTCGGCCGCACGGCCCGCTACGAGAGCGCGGGGCGCGCGGTTCTCTTCCTCGACCCCAGCGAGGAGGAGGGCATGCTCCGGCGCCTCGAGCACAAGAAGGTGCCCATCCAGAAGGTGCACGTCAAGGAGGCCAAGAAGAAGAGCATCGCCGACCAGCTGCAGAACATGTGCTTCCAGTTCCCGGACCTGAAATACCTGGGCCAGAAGGCCTTCATATCCTACACCCGCTCCATACACCTCCAAAAGGATAAGTCCGTCTTCAACCTCCAGAAGCTCGACCTCGACGGCTTCGCCACCAGCATGGGCCTCGCGGGCACCCCGCAGATCAAATACCAGAAAGACGGCGCCGATGTCAAACGCATCAAGAACGCGCCCCGGGCCCTCCTCTCCTCGGGCTCGGAATCCGAGGGCGACGAGCCAAAGACCAAGAAGAAGGACGAGGTCCGCACCAAATACCAGAAGATGGCCGAGCGCGTCAATCAGGACGTCCTCTCCACCCACTACAGAAAACTCATCGGCGACGCAGACGACGACGAGGACGCCGACTTCCTCTCCGTCAAGCGCGTCCTCGGCGACGAGGACCTCGACAACACCGCCGCCGGAGCCTCCACAGCGGCAGTCAAGAAGATCCAGCTCGGCAAGCAGGAATTCGTCGTCGACTCGCACCGCAGGGAGAAGCTCCTCAAGAGCAAGAAGAAGCTGCTCAAGTACATGGACAAGGGCCAGAAGCTCGTGTTCGACGACGACGGCAACGCGCACCCGGTGTACGAGCTGCAGGACGAGGAGGAGTTCAGGCGGCAGGGCCCCGTGGAGGAGCTGCGGAGACGATTTGTCGATACCGAGGCGTCGCGGGTGGCCGAGGTGGATGTCGAGGATAAGCAGCTTGCTAAGGAGAAGAAGAGGGAGAAGAGGATCAGGCGGAAGGAGAGGGAGAGGGAGGAGGAGATGGCTGCGGCGGCCGCCGCCGCGGGAGGTGGGCCGAAGGCACGGCTGGATGGTGGGGACGGGGAGGATGAGGATCCGCTTGCGCTGTTGAGGAGTCTGCCTGCGCCGGGTGGGAGGGAGGATAATAGTGAGAGTGAGAGAGAGGAGGATGAGAGACCGAAGAAGAAGGCCAAGAAGTGGTTTCAGGACGACTCGGATGATGAGCGGGAGAAGGCGAAGAAGAAGAAGAACGTGGTCGAGTTGGATCGGGAGATGGATACGCTCGAGGACCTGGAGGATGTGGCGGCGCGGTTGCTGGAGGGTTAAGAGGCATGTGTGGTGTGGAATACCCTGGAAGGGGTTATTGTCGTAGACACCGAAAGGCATCCAAATCAAGAAATTAGACATAATAATTGTACGGTGTGTTAAAGGTCATGCATGGTGTTGTATTCTCTAACGGACTGATCAGAAATCAAGAACTCCGTACCCCTAGACGCGATCACTCTCAACGAGCAAGGGTCCAAAATTCAGATCAAGGCGCCATACGGGGTATCAAACACCATCCATCCGTACCCTCATCGCGGCCACCGCCTGCACACTCAGCACGCCCCTCCTACTCCTCCTTCCAATCCCCCTTCCCCTCCACCGGAGTCCCATACAACCTCACCCTATAGAAGCAGGTATGGTCAGCCCCCCAATTGCTGACCGCCCTGACGAGCACCAAATCCGTGCTGACCCCCAACGTCTTGAACTCCTCGCTCACCCTGTACACCAGCACCCCACCCGTCGCCCTGTCGTACTCATACCTGAACTCGCCAATCTTGAGGTAATTCCTGCCGAGCAGCGGGTGGTCCCGCGGCGTATCCGGCCAAGCGGCGAGCATAAAGTCCCTCGCGCGCTGGTGTTGCGTGTGCTCGTCGACGTGCGCCCAGACCTCGAGGTCCTTCGGCATGGCCCCGGGATCGATCGTGGCCGCCGGGTCGATGTGCTCGAGCACCACGTTCTCGGGCGTGACGGCGCGCGCGAGGCGGACGTTAATGTCGACCGGGCGGACGCGCTCCTCCCCTTCCTCCTCCTCCTCCTCCTCCTCCTCTGCCCCAGAGAAGAAGGATGGCGACGGCGACTCGAACCTGTTCCCCGCGCACCAGCAGTGGCCCGCCTCCTCCCACGCGCTGAGGGCGGCCGCCTCGTCGGCGATGAAGCGCGGGGCGGCGAGCTTGGCTTTCACCCAGTCCGCGGAGCCGAACCAGTGCTTGTGCAGCGGCGGCTTGTAGCTGGGCGAGGTGAGCGACTTCTCGATCATGGCCCCGTTGCCGAGGGCGAAGTAGTTGATGCGCCGGCTGAGGTCGAGCTCGAAGTTGTTGCTGATGCTGCCCTTGGCCGCGCCCTCGAGCCTGGCGTTGCTGATGGCCGTCTGGATGAGGTCGTTGGTGAGGGCGATGACTTCCCGGCGAGACATGCCGCCGGAGGATTCCGAGGCGGCTTTCCGAGCGGCTTCGATCATGGCTTTGAGGGTGTCTTGGACCTGGGCGAGCTCGGCTTCGGCCTCGCGTTTGTGGGCGTTGATGCTCCTCTGCACTTCGCGGATGAACTCGTCTCGCGTGACGATGACGTCGCGCAGTCCCGGTCCGGACACCTTTTCGCGGATGAGCTTCTCGATTTGCTTCTCGGCGTCTGGTGACAAGGGCTGCCCGGGAGATGACCCGAGAACTTTGTCGACCTTGCCGCGGTTGTTCCTCAGCCAGTTCTCCCAGGAGCTGGATACTGCCCCTTGCACAATGCCGTCGACGTCCTTGGTGGTCAAAACTCCCCGCGCCTTGAGCCGCTTGAGGACGGCGACCCAGTGTTCGTCCGAGATGTCACTCATGCCGTCTTTGCCGCGTTCGAGAGTCAAGATGGACTTTTCCGCATGCATAAGATCCTTTAAGGCGTGCCAGAAGTCCTGCTGGATGACCAACTTGCTCGTCTTCTTGTCTTGCTTGACGGAAACGACTCTCGGGAGGATACCCTCGAGCTTCTGGGTCGCTTGGCGGACATCGTTGGCCTGGTCGGTGAGCTTGATGATCTTTCCGTCCTGGGAGTATATGTGATCCCGAAGTGCGCTGTACTCGGAGTCGTCCAGGAAACCCAGAGGATGGCGAAGGTCGTACGGTATGAGTTGACCAATGTTCCGTCCCATGTGGTTCCAACCGTACCATTCGAGGCCGTAGTTACCACGGGTCTCCCAATCAGAGCTGCCTATCTTGTGCCACAACAAGAACACGATGTTGAGCGCGAGGAGGAATGCGAGGCCGTAGCCTAGCCAGCGAAGTGCGTGCCAGAGGTAGTGCCTCCAGTCCTTCCACGCTTTGCGAAACTGATCACCCAGAGAAGAGGCATCGTCTGGTGGCGGGCTATCACCAGGCGGCGCTCTGCCTCTTGATGGTCTCGCCGCTTGATCTCGCGGACGCAGAGGGCCGGTCTTTTGTGGACGTCCAGGTCCGTCTTTGCCGCCGCTAGGTGACGGTGGTTCAGAGTCGGAAGCCGAGCTGTCATCTCTGCGGCGACCTCGGTCCTTCCCCATGGGTTGTTCGTCTGCTGCCGGATCATTCGGAGGCGATTTCCTCCTATTGGGCGCGAGATCAAGCTTTCTCGCGGCTTGGCGATCCGAGCGACGTGGTGTGACGCTGGGGCCGACTACTGGTCCTTCGTCATCGTCGTCGTCGGTCGCAGCGAATACCGGCCTACTGGGTCGTGGTCGCACCTCTGGGGCTCGACTCGGTCCACCTTGGGAGGTTGATCCAAGCTGAGGAGCCGGTTGCCTTGGGGGTGCACGTGGGGCCGGCATACCGCTTAGCCATACGTCATCTGCGTGGCTCGGCAGGTTGCTCGCCCTCGGGTCTGCGTGAGTCGGAGCCACAGCAGGCTGCGGAGGTGCCCGAGACGGAGTGTTCACGACAGACGAAGGTGCCGGTGTCTGCAAGTCGGCCTCTCTGTAAACGTGACTCTCCTCAATGTAGCTTCGCATAGACACCGCTGCCGAAGCAGGTGGTTGCTTGTCGTTCCGTGGCCGCTTGGGAGAGAAGGTCGCATCGAGAAACTCGTCTCCGGTTCTCTTCTTGGGTGGTCGGTAAGCTGGTTCCGCCGGACCCAGTCCTCCCGTTGCGGCCTGGTTCTTCGCCCGGTTTTCTTCATGCCTCTGCTTGTTGGCCCTTGCCACCTGTCGCTCAAATTCCTCTCGGGTTCTCGCAGCAGCCGCTTCTCGCTCGGGTTGTGCTTGCCTCGCCTGTTCCCGAGCGGCTCGTTCCCTCTCATGTTGTTCGGCTTGTTCTCTCTGCTCTCGCTCAATGCGTTCCTTTTCGGCACGCTCCGCCTCGGCTCTGGCGCGCTCCCGCTGTTCGCGCTCCTGCCGTTCCGCCTGTTCCTGTCGCTCTTGCTCGATGCGTTCTCGTTGCTCACGCTCAGCGCGTTCTCGTTCCTCTCTTTGGGCTCGTTCTTTTGCCTCTCGCGCGAGTCGATCCTTCTCCTTACGCTCGGCGCGTTCTCTGGCCGCGCGTTCCTTCTCCTCCTTCTTGACGCGCTCTCTCTCTTCACGTTCAGAGCGTTCCCTCTGCTCCCGTTCGATACGTGCTTGTTCCTCTTGTTGTGCGCGTTCTCTGGCTGCACGCTCCTCTTCTTCCCGTGCAGCGCGCTCACGCTGCTCACGCTTGCGGCGCTCGTTCTCTTCCTGCACCTTCCGTTCTCGCTCCTCCCTGGCAGCCTGCAGGCGCCGCAGTTCCGCCTCGATTGCGCCGGAGGAGTTCAGGACTTCAGCCGCGGGTCGAGCTGCTCTGGTCTCCTCCTCAGGTTCCTCCTCAGGCTCGGACTCCGGTTCTTCCACCTCCGGCACAGGCGTCGGCGGGTGACTAATTTGGCGAGATCTAGCGCGTGTCACTCTCTTAGATGCTCTCGTCTTAGAATCCGGTTCGCCATCCTCCGTGACTGGTGTCGTCTCGCGACTAGACTGCGCTGATCTGGATCGCGTCACTCTGACCGGCTCGCCAAGTTCATCCGCTTGGGCGGCTTCGTGCTGCAGCTTGGCCCTCTTGTTGTCCCTCTGGACAGCGGCGAAGACACCGCGTGTCACAGTCTTCAGATCGGTGCTGCCGGCACCGGCGCCCTGCAGGGGAAGCACGGGCGCCGGCGATCCGTAGGAGGTGGTGTGCTTGGACGGTAGGGACTTCAGCTGGGTTTTCTTCCCCGGTACCGCCGTCGACTGGGCCGAAAGTCGCAGGTTCCGAGCTGGCGCGTTGCCCTTGCCGTTGCCGTTGTCCTCGCCTTCGGGCTCGGTCTCATTCCGTTCTTCTGCGTCGCGGCGCCGTCTTGGGGGCATTGTGGCGGTGGTTGAAAAAGCAAGTAATTGAAATAGTGCAAGTAGACAGTCGATTCCAGATGAAATGAAGTTCTGGACTGGTATTAGCAGAGAAACACAGTTGCACCGGATGGGATGGTGTTTGCAGGCGGAGAATTCGGGTCGAAGACAATGTTATAGGGTGATCAATAGCTAGACGTGAAGTCTATTGTTCACAATGAACTGAGTGACTCCCCATTCAACTTACAAGCTTTCAATGCCAGATCCCGGTAAATATGTGGAAGATCAACTGAAGGTGAGAGGGTCGCAGTGAAGCACGCGACCTGCCTGATGCCGCTGTCAAGTTGCAAGGCAGCTGCTCGCAGAGAACGGTACTACAGCTTCACTACCTTTGGAATAAATGTGCACGTCACAATAGCCACACTTGGAGACTTGTGAACACGTCCGGAGCAAGACTGTAATCGAGCAAGAGAGGGAGACGATGAGCCGGGCGTCAACCTCGGACGAGAGCATGTCTTATTTGTCGTGAGTGCCAATATCGGATTCCCAAGTGTGGTCGAATCCGTCTTCATGGGCTGTGCTCCTTTGTGCATTCTGGTCGCTCTTTGTTGACTTTCATTGTCACCCCTTGGACGATTATCGCGACTTGGTGTGATGCCCACAACGCGTTTTCGACGCTTGCGGTCAAGGACAGGTGCAAGGGACGTGCTGGTGTAGGCGCACGGACCATCTCACATAGGTGGCAGGATCACCATGGATTGATGCACCAATCCATCATATGCATATACCCGTATTGGTGTCCCCTTTCCACCCTTGACTCCCATGAGCGACACAAAGAGTTGCCCAACAGGAGATACGAACGTAGAATAAGGTGGTAAGGTAAGCTAGTAGGCTAGTCAATACTCAAACCTATTGTTGCGTGCGGCTGGTAGGAAGTCTCGTTGAGAATAAGCCAAGGAAGATAAATGTGTAAACGTCAATCGGCCCGCTTCGGACCGAGTCCTGGCCAAGAGTCTCTCGGTGGTGAGAAACGTGGGCTTGAATCAAGGCGACGATGTCGGGGATGATGATGTTCATTGGCACCACACAATTCTCCAGACTTCTGTAACCTGTTTGCCCCAGAAAAGTGAGCAGGACAAGGACTATCCTCACATCGGACATGTTTCACGCGAGCCCGGCGGGATGCGGTCTACCGAGATCGTCTCCTCCTACAACAATTTGATTTTATTTTACCTTTCCCATTCGTGCTGCTGCTACCGTATGACGCTGTTCTGTCGAGCTAAATAAACGGTCGCATTCGTCGCAGTCTTTGTCCTAAATTTACACTTTCCTGGCTTTGTTCCTGCATCCTTGACCACATTCCAGACTCTGGCAATCTTCAGCCGATTGTACAGCAGCTCAGATACCATGGCCGTCGGCACCGTCTTGATCACAGGGTAAGAACAAGTGCAGCAGTTTGTTGGCGTTCCCTTGCGTTTGCGCATGAGCCGTCCAACTCGACAGGCTTACGCCATGCCATGCCATGCATGCGGCGCGAACCGACTTGCGACTGGCGCGCACCCCGCAGAATTATAGACCCCTCCATTTTCATTCCTCGAAAACTGTTTCAACTCGAAGACACGACGACAGCGATATGCAATAAATACTGATCTTGGCTTGCAGTGGCACTGGCTACATTGGCTCCTTTACCTCGCTGGTGCTCCTGGAGAACGGCTACGACGTCGTCATTGTCGACAACCTCTACAACTCCAGCAAGGTGGCTATCGACCGCATCGAGCTGATCTGCGGCAAGCGACCTGTCTTCTACCAGGTCGACGTCACCGACGAGCCAGCGCTGGACGATGTCTTTGCGAAGCACCCTGAGATTGACAGCGTCATCCACTTTGCCGCGCTCAAGGTTAGCCTGTACAACGCCCCCAATTGACACAGTAACAGCTAGACTAACGTTACTTGAAACCCGCAGGCCGTCGGCGAGTCGGGCCAGATCCCCCTCGAGTACTACCGCGTCAATGTCGGCGGCAGCATCGCCCTCCTCCGCTCCATGAGCAATCACGACGTGACCAACATCGTCTTCTCCTCCTCAGCCACCGTCTACGGCGATGCCACCCGCTTCGACAACATGATCCCGATCCCGGAGCACTGCCCCATCGGCCCGACCAACACCTACGGCCGCACAAAGTCCATGATCGAGCAGGTCATCACCGACCACGTCGAGGCGCAGCGGAGGAACCTGGAGAAGGAGAACAAGCCGTTCGAGCAGTGGAACGGCGCCCTGCTGCGGTACTTCAACCCCTGCGGTGCCCATCCCAGCGGTCTGATGGGCGAGGATCCGCAGGGAGTGCCCTTCAACCTGCTGCCTCTGCTGGGCAAGGTTGCTACGGGCGAGAGGGAGAAGCTCTTGGTATTTGGCGATGGTACGACCAAGAAGAATCGTTGAAACAAGCAGAATTGAGGCTGACCTGGTTCATAGACTACCCCTCCAGGGACGGCACCTGCATCCGCGACTACATCCACGTGGTTGACCTCGCCAAGGGCCACCTCGCGGCCCTCAACTACCTGCGCGACCAGAAGCCCGGCGTGCGCGCCTGGAACCTCGGCTCTGGCCGCGGCAGCACGGTGCTCGAGATGATCAAGGCCTTCAGCAAGGTCGTCGGCCGGGACCTGCCCTACGAGGTCGTCGACCGGCGCCCCGGCGACGTCCTCGACCTGACGGCCAAGCCGGACCTGGCCAACAAGGAGCTGGGGTGGAAGACGGAGCTGAAGCTGGAAGACGCGTGCGCCGACCTGTGGCGGTGGGTGAGCAAGAACCCGAAGGGCTACCGCCAGGATCCGCCCGCCGAGCTGCTCGAGGCCCTCAAGGCCAGCAAGGCGAGGGCTTGATGGATGTAATTTTACTGATGAATACGTTTGTCATTGGCGAGCCTGCTTTGTATGCTTGTCGCATAGCTATAGGCCCCCCTAATATAGGCCCAGGGGAATTACAACTTCAGTATCAGCTTGCCCATGGTCTTCCTCCCCTCCAAGTCGGAATGTGCCCTCGCGACGTCCTTGAGCGGGTACTCCTCGTGCACCTTGACCTTGACCTTCCCGGACGAGATCAGCTCAAACAGCTCCTTGGTATACGTCTCCAGCTCCTCCGGCGTAGTGATATAGTTGAACAACACCGGCCTCAGAAGCTTGATGTTCTTCGGCCCCAGCCGCAGGATGTCGAACGGCGGCACAGCACCGGACTGTGTTCCTCGTCAGCACGCATGACCCCTCAAACCATAGGGGTGGGTACTCACCGCATTTCCAACCATAACCACCGTCCCCTTCCTCCTCACCATCTCCAGGTCCCCATCAAACGTCGCCTTCCCCACCCCGTCAAAGATAACATCCACCCCCTCCCCACCCGTGATCTCCTTCACCTTCGCAACCACATCCTCCCGACTATTCACCGTCCACCCGGCGCCATTCCCCCTCGCAACCTCGCACTTCTCCGGACTCGACGCCGTCCCGATGACCCTCGCCCCCATCGCGCTCAGCACCTGCACGAACCACGTCCCCACACCCCCCGCCGCCGCGTGCACCAGCACCCACGGCCCCTCCCCCTGGGGCACGGAGTTAGCCAGCCCTGCCGCCTCCCGGATGAACGTCAGCGCCGTCAAGCCCTGCAGCAGCGACGACGCGGCCTGTTTAGTCGTAACGCCGTCGGGGAGGGGAATCACTCTCGCCGCCGGGACGGCCGTCAGCGCCGCGTAGGCGTGGTCGGCTAGGTAGCCCACCCGGGTCCCCTCGGGAAACCGGGAGGCGACGGAGGGGTGGGCGGCCGCGACGGTGCCGGCTGCTTCTTTGCCGGTTATGAGGGGGAGGGGGGCTTTGTAGAGGCCGGTGCGGAAGTAGCTGGGTAAAGGAGAGTTAGTGATAAGGAGTAGAAAGTTGGGGTGGGGAGGGGAACACAAACGTGTCGATGAAGTTTACGCCGATGTATTCGTTTCTGACCAGGACTTCGCCTTCTTTTAGCTCCGGGACGGGGAGGTCGGTCTTGTACTTGAGGACCTCCGGGCCGCCCGTGGACTCGATCACGATGCCGGCCATGGTCTTGGGGATAGGCGCCATTTGGGGTGACTGCTGGATGTGTAGGTCGAGGGGTGTGGTAGAGAATGGTCTGGACGACGAGGTGGTGCGCTGGCGGGAAGTGACTGTTTTTTGCGGCAGACTGGAGTTGATCCTTCTTGCGAGCTTGGACTTGGCAAGGAGTGGTGATGTTCTGAGTAATCGGGCTCTTGTCGATTGGAGAAACATTCCACCACGATGTTGATGCGGAAATATGCTGTTACTAAGTTCAATGTAAGCCGCTTGTAAGGGCGGGACAGAGATACTGCAAGAGCGGGCACCAAAGCATCGAGTGCCGAGGTCGGCAGCTATGACGGCACCGCGCCGGTCAATTCCTAGAGACGTTGATCGGCTATGCCAGTGGGTTATACGCCGTAATGGTTTGATTTGCACAGTTCCTCGACAGTTATCATCTCAAGGGCACTGGCTCAACTTCTCGCTCACATTCCGAGTCCAGACTTTACTATCTTGTCTGTACTTCTTGTGCCTTTGGTGGTTCCATGGAGGGGTATGCAGGTGGTGAAGTTCCGGAAACTGCCCTGCCGATTGCCCGCAATAGCGGGCCTTCGCCGTAGCGCCTTGGCCGCTGCAAACCCCTGTCGAGCAGCGTGGATGCACGAGCGCCCAGCCAGAGCCTCGTCATCAGCAAATGTCAGTTCAGGTTCTCAACCATCATGTTGTGCGGTCTGCCACGTACCCGTTGTGGCTGCTTTGACTGCGGGTTTTGACTTGTCGGCTCGCTTGGAATATGCCTCTTTTATTTATCGCATTGCCTGTTGGTGCTGGACATAATATAAACCTGGTTTTTGAGGACAATACTTTCTGTTATCCTCCTGGTTCAACGACATTTATAGAAAAGGCGTCACTGCAGTATGCAGTTGGTGGTTCGGGGCACTTCTCGTACGGGCGCTGCGTTCTCCTAGCCGTGGTGTGACAACCCGCATTCGAGACTGGGTGAGGCTGTGCAGGTAGATCTTCGTCACCACGCCCAAAAACTGGCTACACATCAGCCGGCCCAGTTTAAGGTTAAGCATCGGGGCGAAGCTAAACCTTTCCCACATACGTGGGACCTGCTTCCATCTCATCCGTCGTCCATTTCAACTTCCAAGCGGAAGCTTTTCCTCTTGATGATGCAGCATATCGCTTGTTATTTGGCTTTCATCCCGTTTGTTGTCTTTGACATGCGAAGGTGAGGCACCTTCGGCCGGCCGTTCGTTCAAGGAACAAGGGCTTCGTCCATCCACCTTTGTCCAACCCGTCTACTCTCCCTGCAGGTTTCGATGCCCTGCTTGTACTTGTGCTGCCTGTCGTGATTGAGCCACCAGTTGGACTCCCGAGAAGGCAGTCCTACACAGCTTTGACCGGCTGCTGGGTGTCTCCTCTGATTTGCTCTCCGCTCGGCATTTCTTGGTCTCATCCCTGGACGGGATCTATGATAGCTTCAGCCACATGTCTACCTTGGCCCATAGGATCAGACCAAAATGGCCTCATCTTCAGCAAGCCAAGCCACTCGCTCCAAGGAGCTACAGCAGCAGGCGGCTGTTTGGGGAGTACCAGCTCTCCCTCCCCTGAGCCTACCGCTGCGGCCAAATACGTCCCCATTGTCATCAAATTTGCGAACTCCAAACGACGAATCTTTGGCCGAAGATCTTTTGAAGCGCCGTCGACTCAGTGCAGCGCAGGATAACCCACAGTCAGGGCTGCGCAGAGCCTTCACGTCCAGCAAGAAGAAGAGCTGGGACCCGAAGGAGATCTACGATGCCCTTGATGCCCACGTTGCGAACTCTGGCTCACCGGGCATTGCAGAGGCTCTCGTCTTCAAGCTGGTGTCAACCGGTGCCGGTTTGGGTGCGCCGACCAACAAGCCCAAAACGAACCTGCTCAGCCGGAGGAAGAGCATGGAAACAATGTCACCATCCCGGATATTGCAGAAGGCCGTCGAGAACCGCCAGACCGACATGGTTGCCTTGTTGGTCCAGCATGCCGACCACTTCGCCCTGGACTCGGCACTTCCAATCGCCATCCGGTCTGGAGATATGGCCATTGTCGAGCTTCTCCTACAGTACGGCGCCAACACCTCGCAGACCCCTGAAGGCCAGGAAGCCTTCCGACATATCTGCATCACCGGCGGTCAGGCGGATCTTGTTGGGCTCATCCTCCAATCCGAGGGTAGGCCTTCTCAGGGCTGGCTGTCCGACTGTTTGGTGGATGCCGCGCGCAAGGGCTGTCTGGATACAGTCTTGCGCCTGAGCCGGTCGACGGCCGATGGCAACCACCGGGACGCGGCGGCATTAAAGGAGGCCGTTACGCAGTGCCGCGTTGACATTGCGCTTGCCATTCTCACGGGCACCAAGCCGCCGACTGGTCGGAGCCTGGACGAGACATTTGCGAGGCTGTTCGCTCATACCTCCATACATCCGAATGATAAGCAGGCACTTGCACAGGCGCTTCTCTGTGCTGGAGCCTCTGGGGATGTTGTTTCGGCTGCACTGTTGCAAGCCTGCGACGTCGGAAACGATGACATGGTCCGACTGCTAGTGTCGTTTGGTGCCTCTGTCGACTACCGTGGCGGTGAAGCACTCAGCATTGCCGTGAGAACTGCGAATGTTGACATGGTGAAGCAACTCCTGACTGCGAAGCCAACGCCTGAGACTCTTACCAGGGGATTTCCCCACATCAAGGACCTCTCTCCCGTCGACAGGTATCACATGGCCGAGCTATTTCTTAGCAGCGGGCTTACAGGGCCCTGCGTGTCTGTAGCTCTCCAAGATGCGATCGAGCAGGCGCCGCCGCGACGGGATGATCGCCTTATAAGCCTACTGCTCAGCTACAACGCCGACGTGAACTCTAATGATGGCGCGGCCGTTTTGTCAGCGGTCGCACATGGAGACGTCGCTCTTCTAGCGAGACTCGTAAAAAACCGGCCCAGTCCTCAGACGGCTGCTGCTGGGATATTGAAAGCCGTTGGCATTCCTGACCGGTCGAAGAGGCATAAGATGACGAGTCTTCTGATAGATGTCGGCGTGGGTCGCGAGACTGTCATTGCCGTCTCCGAAGCTCTGGTCCACGTCCTACGAAGCAAACCACTTGATGTCAAGCTATTGGACCTTCAGTTAGGGCGTGGAAAGGCCGACGTCAACTTCAATGACGGAGCTCCCCTCGTTCAAGGTATGCCCCCGTAATCCTCCTTTGATAAGTATCCTTTCTAGAAACTAATCACTACCGCAGCGGCACGCGATCCGGATCCATCTGTACTTGCACATGTGCTCCAGAAAGGCAATGCCTCGCAGCAAACACTCGTCCATGCCTTTAACGCTATAGCCGACATGCCGACTAGCCCAGCAAAGGCAATGAAATTGAAGTCCATGGTTCCCCTGACTCGACATCAGGACTCACTTGACAGCGCACTAGTGAAGGAAGTCCGATACGTGGTGGAGGTCCCCCTTGAGCCACGAGAGCTCGGCATTATCCAGACTCTCCTTGCAGCCGGGGCAGACGTCAACGCTCAACAGGCAACGGCCCTACGCACCGCTGTCTCGGCTGCAGACGCAGCCGCGTCCGATGTCCTGTTACGAACTCGACCCAATGCAGCGTCACTAGCTGCTACCCTACCGTATGCTCTCAAGATTTCTGACGCAATGGACCGGCTTGCTTTCACAAAGAAGCTCATCGAAGCGGGTGCGCCAGAGTCCGAGGCCAACCGCGCGCTAGTACACGCCGTCAACACCTACCCTGACGACGTTCCTCTGCTCCGGATTCTCGCCGGTCATGCTGACCTCAGCGATGGCGAGGCTCTATCGTCCGCCATCCGACAAGAAAGAGTAGATATAGCCGAAGTTCTACTAGTCGACGGAGGTAGACGTTACCCTCCCACCATCCTCAACTCCATCTTCACAACAGCAGCGACCACAATGACCAATAAAGCCTTCCGTGTCGAGATATGCACATGTCTCCTAGCAGCCGGCGTATCAAGGTCAGCCGTATCCGACGCGCTCCTAGCAGCAGCGCGAGACGGCGACACAGCTCTCGGCGCCGTCCTCCTCCGCAAAGGTGGCGCCAGCGCCGAACACCGGGACGGCAGAGCCATTCTCGAAGCCTGCCGTGCCGGAGCGGTCGAAGTCCTAGCCATGCTACTCGATACGCCGTCTGATGTCAAGAACAAGACTCTGGCACAGGGTTTCCAGGCCGCGACCCAAGTGGGCGACCTCGAGAAGCGGGCGGATATATTCCGTCTGCTGCTCAAGAAAGGCGTGCGGGGGGAAGTTGTAGATGCACAGCTCATCTCTGCTGCGAGGTTCGGCAACGACGGACAGCCGCTGGTGGAGCTCCTGCTAGAGTACGGGGCTGATGTCAACTACAACCACGGAGAAGCTGTCTGGACGGCGACTCGGAGTGCTATACTTGGTAGTCTGTCCTTGATGCTGGGTGTTGCCGGCTTTGGCCCGCGGCAGAAGAAGCCATCGCGAGAGACTGTTGCAAAGGCTCTGAAGGCGAGCTGGATGCTGAGCAGGGATCCGCGGTATCAAGTCATCGAATGGGTTTTCGCAGCTGGACAGTCGGTTACAGAGGAACAGATCCACGTAATGTTGACCAAGGCGGTCAAGAATGACCCGGATTTGAGACTGATCAAGTTATTGCTTGCTAAAGGGGCGTCCCCACTGACAAATGGGTGTGAGAGTATGATTGAGGCTACTCAGAAGCTGTTGCTGGATATCTTGGCTGTTCTTCTGGAAGCAGACATCCCGGGGCAAGACCTTGCTTGGACGTTTAGTCAGGCCTTCACACCGGCCACGGCGGATGTCTGGTTATCAGAGAAGGGGTATGAAGCGGCGAAGATGCTGCTGGCGAAGGGAGCGCTGGGTGACGGAGTTGCAACGGCGCTGAGCACAGCCATCGATGCGTATGGTTCTAACAAGGACACGATAGCTCGCCGCTTCACCGAGCTTCTGACCAGTTACGATGTGGACATCAACCATGACAACGGACGAGTGCTGCAGAATGCCGCCAAGCGAGCCGACTCGGAGCTCATCCGTCAACTACTCCGCAGCAAGCCGAATAGTCGGACAGCTTCAATGGCGTTCCCATACATTTTCCGGCCGGGTGTTGCCGAGGACGAGCTGCTGGTTCTGATCAAACTGTTTGCCGAATACCACGACGGCGAAGAGAGACTCGATGTCATGTTTGCCCACCCGGACTGCCAGCCTGTGCTATTCCAGGCTGTCTCGCTATTCCCCCGATCTACCAAGATCCTGCAAGCGCTTCTGGATGCGGGCTTCTACCACGACCAGATAACCATGGGCCGCGTCATGCCGAACGACATCGAGGCAGAGGAACAGCTCAGCCTCCTCGTCTGGGCACTGCTCCAGCCCCAAAAGAGAGTTAGTGACAACGTCCTCGAGGTCCTGCTCGACCGCGGAGCCAAGGTCAACTTCGAGACACGACTATCGAAGACGACTCCACTCATATTAGCCGTGCAGAACAAGCGAAAAGACCTCGTTAGGACGCTCCTCCTCGCCGGCGCCGAGGCTGACGCCACCGACGCCACGGGAAACACCCCCCTGACCACGGCAACCCGGATAGGCGGCGACGTGGGCACCTCAATGATGAGAAGCATCCTCGCAGCCGAGCCCTTCAAGAATGACGGCTCTCTCCACAACGCAGCCCGCGACCTCAACCTCCCAGCCGTCGAAGCCCTCTTCGAGGCCGGCCACGAGCTGGACTTCCCCTCGTCTCTGCACGGCGGTCGCAGCGCCCTAGCCGAGCTCTGTCTCAACGCCGCCCACGCCGGACCGCTCACGGTCTCGCAAGAAAAAGCCATGGAAAAGGTAATGACCTACCTCATCACCCACGGCACCGACCTCACTCTGCACTCGGCCGGGAAATCCCCCCTCCTCCTCGCCTTCGACTCCCTCGACCCCGTCCCCACGACCCGCTCCCTCCTCAAAGTCGGCATGTGGAAGCACCTCAACAATCCCTTCAACCACCACACCCACGACAACCACGTCTTCTCCCCAACCCAGTACCTCCTCCGCCTCCGCTCCAAATCCCCCAGCACATCCCCCCTCCTCTCCCTCCTCTACGCCAACCGCGCAACAGACAGCTTCTACGCCCTCACCGGCCCCCAACCCCCCGACGCCACCAACCCACCCCCGGACATCCTCGCCGTCGAGCGCGCCCGGCAGTCCCGCCTCGACGCCCGCGCTGCGGCGGAAGAGGACCACCGCCTGCAGCTCTCGCGCGCCAAGGAATCCGCGCTACTCCAAGACCAGATCTTCCTCCGCCGCGCGTCGCTAGAAGAATCCAAGGCCCGGCGCGAGCTGACCCTCCTGCGCGACCGGGCCGCGGTGGACGACGAGCTCTTCGCCGCGCAGCTGCGGCGGCAGAGGGAGGCGCAGGCGGTTCAAGTGCGGCACGAGGTCGAGCTGGGACAGGTCGGGGCGCGGAACGTGAAGATGTTGGGGGAGGCGGAGGTGGAGGTGCAGGGGAGGAAGCAGAGGGCTGTGACGGAGTGGGAGAGGGAGGTTGGCGGGGAGAGGGTGGGGAGGGAGAAGGAGATCGCGGCGGTTAGGGTGAGGGAGAGGGAGGAGGTGGATAAGATCGATGAGAGGGCTAGTAAGAGGACGGTGGGGAGGATCGAGGCGCAGAGGAGGTTGGTGGAGAGGCAGGATGGGCTGGCGGCTAGGCTGGGTGCTGGCGTGAGGCCGGGGCAGATTGGGTGGGTGGAGGAATTGAATTGAGGTGGTTGTGGTTGTGGTTTGAGGGAGGGCGTTTGGGCCGCGTTGGTTCCAGCATGGACTTTCAGGAGGTTTAATCGATGGTCGGGTGTCTGACTGTCAACAATGTGATCTCTAGCAAAGTGGATCGTCAATGTAGCGATTCATTCTTTATCAGCCCCAGATACCGGTGATTTCTTTCTGTCCTCAGCCGCAAATTGTCCGTGATAATCTCCGTGGCCGTCTTTGCTAACTAACGAGTACGGTTATGCCTTGCTGAAGCTCAAGCTGCTCAGCCAACTCCGCTAGCTGGCGACTAGATCGCGCGCTAGACTCCGCCCCTGCGTGCCTTAGATGATTCAACTTTCTTTCAGCGCGTTTCTGGAGTAGACAACAAGACGTTGGTGGAGGGAAAGTCGCGATTTTCAGTCACTTTCGTTCTAGTGTGTTCGCCTATCTTATCGCCTATATCCCCCTTTTCTTCGCTCCCTACGAGTGCAGGACGGATCAGAAGCAATGCAATCCCCATCTAGCACCGTTTCGAATGTTGATACGTTGAACGTAAACGCCGTAGTGACTTGTCTTCAGGACCAAATAAGTTGAGGATGTGGGATGTCTTCAAATCCGGCAAACTTGCCAATGACAAGACCGCAAATACGGCATGTCTTGCGCGTCGAAAGAACGTGCCTTGGCATTGTCCGATGTCCACTGCTCGTCTTCAGCCCTCGGGCAACCTTATCGCTACTGTGTAGGAACTCTTCTGGCTGCTTTCCCAACCCAAATAGCCATATCCCTGGCAATTTGATCATCGTCTCGACGGTACGCTCTCAGCCTCTGACGCTAAGAGAGCCCCCTAATCACCGGCAGGCAGCAGAGGGGACGCACTGCGTTACGAGTGGCCCAACGGAATGCAGCCACAGAGTACGCATGCTCGCCGATGGTGTGTCGCACATTGTTGTTAAAATTGGTTGTCGCTGTAATGTGCCTGCTTTTGCGCCACTGTTTCATACAGAAGTGCATATAAGCTGCGTTTATCTTGTGCATGTTGGCATACTGATAACTCTGCTTGTTCCCTGTTTGACCGGACCTTTACATCTTTTTCCCTCCATTCGACTCCAACACGCTCAGGATCTGAGTTTATCCTTCTCAGGTACAGCAATTATGTCAGCCCGAGGCTTAACAGCGAAGGGGGTGCCTAGCCAGCCTCGCTGGTTGCTCTACCTCAAGATCGCCATCCTAGTGCTCAGTCTCGTGGTCCTCGCGCTGGCAGCATACTCTATCTCTCTCTTCGGTTCATACTACGGCCTCGTTGGTGGCACTGGAGCTGGCGGCTTCCTGATCTTCGTTGTAGGTCTCCCATATCCTCTCCCCCCTTGAGCTAGCTCCTCAACGATTCCCTAACATGCGGCGTTTAGACAATCATGACCTTCATCGTCATCGGTGGCGCCACAGTCATCGAGATCTGGTTCCCTCACTTGTTCTACTGCATCGTCGCCCTAGTGGCCTACATTCTCAACATCATCTTCTGGCTCAGCGCCTGGGCTTGGGCGGCCTCCACCGCCGCCCTCTGGCTCAGTACCAGCTGCTACCTCGGCACGTGCTCCAGTCCTTCTAGTTACGCCAGTCGCGAAGGCGGTGCGTTAGCCGCTTGCGCTGGGCTCGGGGCTATCATCTGGTGAATCCCCCTTTCCTTGAGTTGTTTTGGACAATTGACTAATGATATACCAGGGTTTTATCGCTTGCCAACCTCTACTTCTTCATCCGCGCGTGTCTCGCCCATCCGGACGGGTCGAGGGTGCATAATCAGGACGAGTTAGGGCATGTGAAGCCGGAGAATCCGCCGACGGAGTACCCAGCTCAGGGGTATACGCAGCCGCATGGTTATCCAGCTTAGTAGATACCAATTGTTCTCCAAGTCACTCAGGTAATGATCTATAGTGTCAAGGACAAGTTACAAATCTAGTATTTTCATATCGTTTAAGATCCCTAGTATTCTACGGCTTGGTCAAATGAGTCATTGACGGCCTGATATACGAAAATTGGTCTAGTCTTAGATTCGAGTCGGACTAAAGACAAACAAACAAATGGACCTTATTGAGGGCGAGTCCTTGAGAAACGACACCGAAACTCCGATTCTTTTGGCTATCCGGTATCTCACTAACTTTTCACAACGTTAGAAAATACCTTCAAGATCTAAACGAGTCGTGCGAGGAATGACGATTCATAAGAGGCACGATGACTAGGCCTAGCCCTAACTACCACCCGATTGGCAGATCCCCCGAAATGCAAATGCTGCTGACTGCCTGATTCCTCGAAGAGGAGATGTTCCTTTTTTCTTTATCCATTTTCCCGTTTTCCCACCCCCAGAATGCACACGCAACGCCAAGAACAGAGAATGCCAGCCCATCATCTCACCATGCTATCGCTCCATGACCCAATCCACCAATCCCCCAATCAGGCCTTCGCCGCCTTCTTCGCCCTCTTCCTACCACCTCCATCCCCGTCATCCTCACCATCCTCATCCTCATCGACAGTGAGGGCCCTCTTCCGCCTACCCAGCGGGGCAGGAGCCGCAACCCACTTGTCCCAGTCGTCGTCCCTCTGACCGAGCATCTGGCGGATCTGTCTTCCCCGCTGGACCACCGCGTCGATCTCATCGTGGCAGCCAAACCCCAGCTCATGAAGCCTGTCGCCCCTCACCGCATCGATCAACTGAAGCCGCATCTCATGCGCCTCTTTGAGGAACGCGCGGTCGAGGGCGAGTTCCTCGGTGGTCGGTCCCTCAGACGACGGAAGCGCAAGCTCAAAGGCATTCGATTGCGCGGGACCACCATCCTCCCCGTTCCGAGGGGCAGGAACGTTCTGCTGCTGCCGAACCGGCGAGCCAAACAGATCCCTCTCCTCGTCCTCCTCCGCCATGGACGGCTGCGGCAGCGTGATGCCCAGCACACCAACAACAACAACCTCCGTCTGGTCCCCGTAGCCCTGGTTCTGTTCCTCGGACGACTCCCCACCGCCTCTGCCTCCCCCAAAAAACGGCGAGTCCTCCCCGTGCACCACCTCCCTCAGGCCCGTGATGCCCGGCATGACGGCCTCGACCCGCTCCATCCGGTCGCTCAGCTCCTGCGCCTCGTCCTCGAAACGGGACATCTCCGCCCTCTGCCGCAGTATCTCGTCCGCCAGCGCGACGGTGGTGGCCATGCGCTTGTACCTCCCCCGCTTGGCCGACTTGTTATTCGCGTCGCGGACGCGGTCGAACTTGGCTTTGGCGGCGTGGATCTGGGCTTGCTGGATGAACTGCGCTTGCTCGGGGGTGATGTTGGGGGGAAGGTGGTTCGGGTCCGTGGCCTGTCGCATGATGCGCTGGAAGGTCGGGCGCTCGGTGACAGAGGCGGGGAGGTCGTGGAGGAGGGCGGTGGGGAGGGGCGCCATGCCGGGGGGCAGTTGGGCGGGTGCGGATGCGAGGCGTAGTTGGGGTCGCTCGTAGGGGGTGGGAGAGGGGGGGAGGATCTGTCGGGGTTGGTGGGGGGGAGAGAAGGAAGAGAAGGACGAGAAGTGAGGGTTGGAGAACTGAGGTGGGCCGCCGGAATGAGAAGTAGCAGCAGCAGCAGGGAACTGGTTGTTGTTGTTGCTGTTGCTGCCATACCGGTAGGATGGATGGGAGTGTTGAGCATGTTGAGCGTGCTGAGCGTGCTGATCACCGCCTGGTGTGATGGCGGCGAAGCCTTGGACTGATCCAAGGGGCTGCTGGGTTCCGAAGCCTAGATGAGCTGCGAAATGAGCCGGTCCACCAGTCTGTCCAGCCATGTCTCCAGGAGTTCCGTCGCCCGGATCTTGATATGCTTTGTTATCCGTGTTAAAGCCCATGAACGCGCCGCCGCTACCAAGACCTTGACCAGCGCCTTGATCAGACACCGCAGCAATGCTTTGATGAGCGAAAGGAGAGTTGAGCGCAGCAGAGCTAACAAGTCTGCGAGGCCGGACATGGTTCATCTGTGCGACTGCGCGGTAGTACTGCTCTACTTCTGGAAGTCGTCCTCCTCGGGGGCGTCCTGGACGTCGGTTTTCGACAGGAGGTAGAGCTGCAGGCAGAGCAGCAGGCAGCAATGGATGACCGAGCATGATTCCATCATTTGACGAACTGCTTGGAGGGGCACGAGGGGGAGGAGGGGGCGATGCGAATTCGTCGTGATTCATATGCGAGGCGAGTCCACGATTGTCGCTAGCCTCCCCAGCGCTGACGTAGCTTTGATCGATCGTGCCGGCAGTATGCGCGGCCGGACGAGCATCGTACGGCGAAGAAGTTCCCTCGACCATATTGTCGAGCTCGTTGGGAGGGGCGCGGTACAATTGGTTGGGACCTTGCCCATTGCCCTCGGGCGTGGTGGTGAAGGGGACGTAGCCGCTCTCGAAGGCGGCCGAGGGACTCACAAGATTCCGCTCGTTCTCCGGGTCGTTCCCCATGGTTGCCTCGACGGCGGAGCGATAGTAATCCATTGCCTAAGATAGTCAGCGATCGGGCTAATAACGACGAAGCGATACCTAAAGAACGCAGGTCGAAACAATGAAAATAAACGAAGAAAAGACGATCTAGATTTGTCAAAAACAATGGCGGATAAAGATCGAACGTCGGAGGCCGGTTCGTCTCGATAACTGTGGCCTCGACCGTTGTTTTGTATATAGGCCGAGAAGGTTAAGGGAAGCTGGACGAGGGCTGTATAGATAGAAGCTTCGACAAGCCAACTCGCCATCGGACAACACGGCCATCTCGATGGAAGACACAAGCCAGTCAGGGAGGTGGGATGTGGAAGAGTGAACGCTGATAGCCATCGAAGACGATTCCTGTTCATCTGGGTCGACCAGCTGGATCAGACACAAGGTGGGTGTCCCTGAGCGCGACAAAGCCACGAAGACCCCTTCAGGTTTGGAACAACCCGAGATGAGAGACCCGGGAGCCACAGGCAAGAGAATAATGGGACAACTGATGGCTAGACACAGGAGGTCTCGACGCCCCTGAACGACTTCCGGAGGCTGATAACCAAGGCAATCACCATGGCTCAAGTGGGCTGGTGTTTCAGAGACGCCGAACACTTGAACGGGACACGGTGCAAGCAACGAAATTCCGGAGCAAAGATGTTCAAAAGTGGAAATGCATGGATATTCTCGTAATCCACTGCCAAAGCCTGGTTCATGGGGTTTGACCCGGACAGCGACTAGCTTCCAGAATTCATGGTGATGGTCAGAACCACAGGTGACGGAGTTGGGTATCAGGACGAGCCGGATGACGGTTGAGGGCAAGCGAGTCCCGATTTGGGTACGTCCCCTGGCCAATGCTGGGTGGGAGGGATGTGCTTGGAGGTGATGAGGAGGGGACCAGAGTAAAGATATGAAGACACCAGTGCTAAAGGAAGAGGAATAGTGTTTTCATGTCCATCCCCGGCCCATTAATCTCATGGACTGGTCCCATGCAGCAACTAGCCGGTGGTCGGACACACAGAGTCAAGTATGAGGCGAGGCGGTGATGAGCGACATCCGAATCCCAGGAAGGCCAACATGGACATATCGGGCCGATGGCGACAAGTGTTCCAGAGGTACGGTGCAGTAGGTATTGTGATCTTAAGTCGATCTCCATCTGCCGGTCAAGTTTGACATCAACTCGCAGCCTCCGCTACAGGAGGTGCTAGTCGGGAATTGACCATGGAGCAGAATGCCAGCAAGGGATGGGGAAAATGGGACAAGTGATGCTGGAGTTCAATGTGATGGGGACCTGGCGGCGGTGCTTTTGGTTCAAGTCTGCACAGCGACTGACTGGCATCTGACCCAAAGCTTCGACAATGGCCATGAGATGAGCGTTGGAGGGGCGGATTCAGGGGGTGTGGACGAGTGTTCCTCGTACCCATCATCGAGGGCATCACTGCTGTGGCCGATGGCCCGAGTTTGTGATTTAAAACCAGTGGTCACAGGTGTGCATTTTTGGTGCCCACCCCGCTCATGGATTGAATCCGAACTGCCACTAACTGTGACTGTGGTCCTAACAGAGGGTCGCCGCACAGAGGATGATCGACAGCCAATGGAGTAGTGAGGAGAGGAAAGGGGCGATTCAAGAGTAACGACAAGTGTCTGCTGCCCGTGACTGAGGCTGCCACACTTGCGGCTTCGTTGAGTGTTGCTTTTGACTGTTTCCTCAAGCATACAAAGAGAACTGTGATAGGGTGCTGGCAAAAGGGGCTGGGTAATTCTGAGTCTGAGGAAGTCATTCAACTTACAAGCTCGTGTAGGGTCTGTCTTTTTGGGACGTATCCTATTCTTCCTCCTTGTGTTCTTACTCCTTGTATGCCGGTATGCTTGACTTTCTGGTCTTTCTCCGGATGATGGACTGAGCGAAAGATGCTTGGGTTAAACTTCAATGGATTCCACTGAAATATGCACACTGTCGGCAAGCGTCGAAGGTGTGGAGAGGCTCAACAATAGGAGGTCGGCTCGATGTCAAGGGTATGGCGGTATCTCGGGATTTAAGAGGCAAAGGGAGGGGTCGTCGAGTGATGCTGAAGAGGTCGAACCAAGATGAAGATAAGCTGTCTGACCACAGTCAAATGTCAGCGGAGATCCAGGGCTATGGAGGCGTGATTGCACCAACCTTCAGCTCTCGGTAAACAGAGCCCGACACACAGCCGTCCTAAGGAGGTGCACAGAAGCGAGTCCAAGGGAGGATATACCGAGAACAAGATCTCAAGAGTGGTTCTTTCAGTGTGTCGCTCAGCGCCAGGACTTGGAGGCTGGAATTGGCAATTGTGCTTTGAGGCTTTCCAAACGAGACAGGCTCGGGGGTTCGATATGGTTCAAGGTCGCTGGGTTACTAGCAGCGCTCTCTGACGTGTGCTCGCGGCAACTTGGCGTACTCCTTGGTCTCGGCTAACAGGATCACAAAGTATCATGGGTCTGAGATTGTGAAAGCAGCAAAGGGGAGAGAGTTGGTCAGGGGACTCAGAGCCTTTTAAGGAGGGGGACAGTCCGCCCAGCTCAGCACCAGCCTACTACGAACTGCCGGTCCTAAGAGATATGAATGAGCTCAACATTTGGCTTCACGTAGTCTAATTTGACGAGTTCTAATGATGCCTCCCGCCATCTCAACGTTGGTAAGCAGAGAATGATGTCATCTCGACCTATTGTCGCCATAGGAGACGACTGCCTAGCTATGCCGCGGCTGACCGAGAAGGCGTTGGGAATCAGAGGTGGGAACGGGGCTCAAGGCGTTGAAAGTTGATGGTCTCGGCGGAGGGAGGGACAAGTCTCCGTATGCCACATGCTTGGACATGTCCAAGCTAGCACTTGTGCTCCATGACGATGACCTCCTCCAGGTACCATGCTCGGGATAGATGTTGGGAACCAGTGATCTTACCCTCTTTGAGCATATCGATGCTTACAGTTGGTCTTTTGACAACCCAATTTAAAGATGACAGGTGAACGACAAGGTCATAGGGGGGATCATCGCACAGTCTCAGCATCAGACGGTCCAAAACATCACCAGGCGGTCCAAGCTCCTAGGGACCCGTAGGATTTCAAGCTAAGAACAAGTATGTTCCTAAGCCATGATCATCATGGCTTACCCTTGCTAACCGATGTTAGGACTAGAGATTAGTCTCTTGTCCTATGCTAGACGATGCTTGGGCGGCGCCTTAGAGATCTGTTGGATCCGAGCTTTGAGATGTCCGTCTACGGTCGTCTTTAGAAGTGGGCAATCTTAGTTCGGCAACATCCTAATGTGAAATCCGTTTACCATAACTCCTTCTTCTTCTCTAGGGCAACGTCTTCTAACTCTGCCACTCCTTGGCCAGCCTTAAAGGAACGGTTCAAGATGTCTCAGAGCGTGGATTTCTTCAGGTGCCCACTGCCCTTATTATCCCCCACATCATCTACTCTCCAGGTATTTTCACACAAAACACTGTCATTTTACAACGACAGTGCCCCCTCCGCACCATCCCCATCGCCGCTGCCACAGCAAGGGCACCCTCATCCTCATCACCCAGCTCCACGTCTACTTCTCCATCTCCCCATCCACAACACCACGATATCTCCCAGAGTCTTGCCTCCACATCTAGCTTCAGTCCCAACTTCCGGAGCACACTCCGCATCCTTGGTCTCTTACACAAATCCTCGATGCCACATCTCGTGCCTCTCAACACATGACATTCTCTTCCTTTCGATGAACTTCCCAACCTTCTCCGCGTGGAGTGACATCTCTCGCGAGTAGCATTACTTCGACCAAGTAAGAGCCAGAGTTCTTGTCGCTACCTCAGCCCGCAGTAAGGTTCTGGGGGGTCCAGTCTGCTGACCACCTTCTATTGACGGTAAGTCCTCCACCAGCAGCAGCAGGATCAGGTTGTCCCTCCTCCAAACCACGCGCTAATATAACTCTCCAAATGCAGACTCGATAATCTTCTTCAGAACTTTCTTCAACTTCGAACCGTACGCAATTCATTACATTCCTTTTCCCCTTCCTCGGAACACGCACAAGCGACCTTCATCACCTTCTGTCGTGTGCGTTGAGTAACCTGCTACAGTAAGCTGGGTAATACTCGGCGTCTACGAGTCTCAGCAACTACTGCACAGTTATAACCGGGAGCCGGAGTCCCTCTGATCGTTATACCACGTGGGTTTCCTCCTTGTCCAACACATGGAGCGTACCGTCCAAGCCTGCCTCAAACGTCGAACATCTACCCCAGGCACTCCCCAAATTCGCCCCCCCCCCCCCCCCCCCCCCCCCCCCATGGAAGTCTAACTCCATCACCTCCATCCAAAGTCACCTTTGTGATCAGTCACCTCGCAGTTTATCTTTGAACTCTGTCTTCTTCTCCTAGATGGACTTCGGGCTTGAAGCCGCCCGTACATCACAACTCCAGCCCTAATTCCGACCTGAACAGCCCGCGCCCTAGCTCCTTTTCTGGCTGGAGCTTATACACGGGATAGTTTTCGTTGAGACCTTGAGCTTCAGGTATTCTAAATAATTCTTTACACTCGAGCTCTCTCATCACCTCAACCCTACTACCACCCTTCAACCCTACCTCCTCCTACTACTCCTACCACCCGAAACCTCAGTCTCTGCTCTCACCCACTGCATTCATATCGTTGGACTCTTCATCTAGTTCAAGTTGCTGGAGGGTGCTAAGACAGTGACCACCGAACTCAGCTTAGACCAAGTCGCGGTTATCCAGGGTCCACGCTTATACCCTCGTCAGCATTTTGAGCATGTGCTCCCTGGTCTAGTAACCGCACCTTCCTTGCTTGTTGTATGTCGTTACTGGAAGGGTACCGCTCAAAAGGTTGGTACTTCGTGCAGCCATGCTCTCGATTCCCTCAACAAAACCGCACCTCCACGTTACCTTGCACAGTCTCATTCTATACACCCGAATTCTCAACTTTCCCTCATTTCTCCGAAACCTCTTTCGAGCCTTTACTGACTATTTCTCACTCAGCCTACTGAGCTTATCACCTCTCGTTTACTTGCCCATCGCGGCGCCGCTTGCTGGCACGACTGGATACCAGCCATTGTCCTCTTAAGCGATCATACACCCCGACACAGCCGAGCTCCACCATGGCGCCTGATCTGCCAAATCGAGATGTCATCAACTTAAAACAGCTACATAGTGGAGGATCCCAGTTCGCCATGAACGGCTTTGCGGCTCTTGACGACCAGAAGAAACCCAAGCAGGAAGACGAGGAGAGCAACAAGGCCGACAGTCTCTTTGGCGACGACCTTGATACCCCGGTCGACAATGACCCTGGTGCTGGAGTGAAAGTCAAGAGCGAAGAACCAGGTGCTAGCGGTCTCGGGTCGCATGGATCCGAGGTACCACCAGGACAACCTGACACGGCCGCTATCCCCAACCTGCCGCCGAGACTACACAAGCAAGGTCCCAACTCCAACTCCGAGGCGGCTTCGGGCAGGGACACTATCTCGGCTGTGGCTACAGAGGACAGTGACGATGACCTCATGATTATCGACGAGGATGCAGTTCCGGCCCATGTGAAGGCGATGTTCGCTGCGAACCAGTGGATGCCTCGGGAGCCAGATATCGAGATCGTGAGGGTCCGTGTCAAACAGGAGCCGCAATCTCCTCAACCCATCATCAGCCTCGTCGAAGACAATGCAGTGCCCGATTTCAAGCGCGAACCCCGAGCCAATAGCCAGAGTGCATCGCTCTTCGGCGGCGATGTCTTCGGCGACGACGACAAGGCCGAGGCCGTTCCGAATCCTCCAATGATACCTGCACCAGCTCCAGCAGTCCAAGAAGACGACGAGGCCATGTTCGTTGACGAGGTGTTCCCGGCTGCTGGGAACAAACATGCTGTTGTTGAGGTTGACAATTCTGTCAAGGCAGTCGGCGTTGGAGCTTCCCGTGCACGGGCTGCTGAACATGGCGCCAATGCTGCTCAGCGACTCGATGCAGTTGATGAGCCGGCCCCTGCTGCATCCGCTCCGTCTGCTGAAGGTGCCGGGCCTTCGGCCACTCATGAGCCTCAAGCAGACACCGACAACGATGGGCCTGACGGGAGCGATGTGAACGGAGGAGGGGAAGGACAGCATGCAGGAGACGAGGAGCCTGCAAATGTTCAAGGAGAAGATAATGAGGATGCTGAAGACAATGACGATGACGACGACGCATTTGTCATTGGCGAGGATCAGGAGCTATCTGACGGTGAGCTGCCCCGATCCCCACGGCGGAAAGCTGCACAAAGGAAGAAGGCAAAAGGCAAGGCCCTTGCAGTCGATGAGGAGCACGACTTTCAAAACCTCGATGACTTGAGCCTAGCAGATCTTCGAGACGAGTGGGAGATAGTCCAGGCTGAGCTACGAGTGTACAACCTTCGAAAGGCAAAAGACAAGCTCGGTCCTAGCGACTCCGACCGTCTCAAGGCCCTCAACGACCGATGTACAGAGTTACAAGGCCGACTCGAGAAGTCCCGCCACAGTGTGAGCGAGTTTGCCAATGATGAGCTACGAAGGATGATGGAGGGGGACGATTCGGACAATGACGATGGTGCTCAGCCACCAGGTCGCGGACAGGCGGAAAGCTCCAAGAAGCAGAAATCCGCCAACCGGCTTCCAGCAATGGTGAGGAGGGATGTCGGCCGCCAAGGGGAACCGAGGGCGCAGAAGCGAAAGTGGAAGCCTATGCCGCTGTCAGCAGAGGAGAGGGCCAAGAAGCGCAAGACCAGAGCGGGAGAGGACTCCACCACCGGGGCGATCCTCGACATGATCTTGTCGCAAGATCCTATCGCCGCAAGAGCGCGCATGAATGATGAGGACGTTTTTGACAAGATTGACGCCAATACCGTCAAGGCACAAATGGCAAAACTTCAGGAGCAGATCGATGCAGACCCAGCGGCTGACAAGAAGCGCGTCAAGGAGGATGTCAAGAAACTCACCTGGGCACGAAAGCTTTTCGGAGGGAAGAGGTTCTGCAAGCCCGATAACGGACAGTGGTTGATCACAGGCCTTAGAAAGCGTCTGCATCACTACCAGCTCCTGGGAGCTGGCTGGATGTTGAGTCGCGAACTCCACCCTGCGGGTCCATTTGGAGGCATACTTGCTGATTCAGTCGGCTTGGGCAAGACCATCGAAGCTCTCGCATGCATCTTAGGGAACATGCAGAAGGAGGAGGACAGGACCGAGACAAAGCTCGGCACATTGATCGTCGTACCTCCCAACGTCCTGGCTCAGTGGCAAGACGAGACTGACGTGTGCTGCCCGGAGCTTAGAGTCACACGATACTACTCCAGCAAGCACAACCGTGTCCGCATGTCTGATCTGCTCAGAGCCGACATTGTGCTCACATCTTATCATGAGGTCTTGAAGGCGTACCCGAATAAGGAGAAGATGAAGGCATACGAGAATCTTCCGGAGGCTGAGCAGGCGGAGAAGTTCAAGCAAGCCCTAGGCTGGCTGTTCAAAGTCGAGTGGTATCGAGTCATCCTCGATGAAGCACATTGCATCAAGAACTCCAGCACCCATACATTCAATGCATGCAACAACCTCAAGGGAAAGTATCGGTGGGCACTGACTGCCACTCCAGTCCACAATGGTGTGCACGAAGTATATCCATATGCCAAGTTTCTCAGAGACGCAAACGCTGAAAATTTCAAGAACGCAAAGCATAAGAATCCTGAGAAGAGAGCGGACGCTAAACACCTGATGAAAATATTCCTCGATGATGTCTGTCTGAACAGGAAGATCGGCGATCTCTTCCTGGGGAAGGCTCTGTTCAAGATCCCGACGACTCACCCACTCCCGAATATATGGATCGATCTATCCGAGGAGGAGTTCTTCATCTACAAGTACAGTTCACTTCTACCCTTCGAGATGTCATATACCAACTAACTTGCGGCAGGCACGTCGAGAGCAGAATCCGCGAAATGATCAACGAACGCCTGAGCCAGGACATGACAGGGGACGAGCGGAAGAAATGCAAGGCATCGTTCTTCAGTCTTGCCATAAGGCTTCGCCAAGCTGTGACACATCCTTTCCTACTCTTCCTGATGATGCGGGACTTGTTCGAGCTCGAGGACATCCAGTTAATCCGACGCAAACTGGACGACATCAGGAGCCGCCACCCCAATCGCCCGTTCCTCAAGCAGATTGGCAGATGGTGGGAGACGACCCTCCAGGGCCGCCTTGTTGGGGAGGTGACTGAGTCCACCCAAGACGGCCCCTTTGGAAAGGGTAATCACGGTTTGAGATTCGACATGGACACTCAGTTTCGGAAGCTAGAGAAGCTGAAGACAAACGGCGTCAAGATTTGCAACATCTGTTCCGAGCCATTAAAGTCGCCACGCATGACGAAGTGTGACCATGTGTTCTGCCGGGAATGTCTCATTGGCCTACTGGAAGACGTACGGAACGAAGGGGGCAATACAATAGAATGCCCAACTTGCGAGGACGAGCACCCTCTTGATGTTTTCATCAAGCCCAGTGGTGCGCAGGCGGGCTCGCAAACCCAGTCTCGGCGCGGGCGGGGCAGACGTCAACAGGACTGGAACAAAGACATGCCCGGCAACGACTGGCGGGGATACCAGCCGATGGGCGACGAGGACGGCGCCAAGTTCCTCGAGGAGTGCGACAGGAACGTCAACCTTGCTTTGGCGCCGAGTGCCAAGACCACTGTGGTGAAGGACATGATCCTGAAATGGCAGCTCAAGTACCCTGACGACAAGATCATCGGTAAGTCTCAATTGTTCCCTTCATGTGTCCCGGACCTTACTGATGCGATGGGATCTAGTGTTCACGCAATGGGTGCTGCTTGGACGAATCTTGGGTCGCGTGCTGCAACAAGAGAGCATCGATTTCCTCTATTACTTTGGAGAGATGACGCGTGAGGAGAAAGAAGACAACGTCAAGTGCTTCTATGACGTCCCAGAAGTCAAAGTTATGGTAAGAAACCCAGAACTTCTTCACTCCGCGTCGGGCACCCAGTCCAGAATGGTGACACTAACCGCTCGTACAGGTCGCGTCCCTCAAGTGCGGTGGTCAAGGCCTCAACCTGACTTGCGCGAACAGGGTCATAATCATTGACCCGTGGTGGAACTCGGCCCTCGAGTATCAAGGCTACGGCAGAGTGTTCCGCATGGGCCAGACCAAGGAGACATACTACCTGCGACTCCTCACTAAAAAGACCATAGACGGCCGCATGGCCAAACTGCAGAGCAAGAAGGTCACCGAGATCAAGGAGGTGATGAAACCGTATGATACGACTAGACCGACACCCAAGTTTAGAGAGGTCATCGAGCTGTTCGGCCGAGTGGAATATGGTGAGGACGGGAAGATGATGGTTGTCGACGATTACGAATCTGACGAAGAGGATATATCCGAGGGCGGCGGCGCAGCCCCTCGCGGTGGCGATGGCGCAGCCATGGATGTTGACGGAGGCGGGGACGAGATCGATGACATGCTCCCGGGATACGGTGATTCAGTGGTGGGACCCTATGGGATCCAGGATCTGGTTTAGCATGATCCGGGTTGAGTATGACTGGGCATCATCAGGGACGCTTACATCTGCTGGTTTGAGATTTGGGCCATGATTTCTCCACTCACTTCTGAAGAATTTTCGGCCTGGGACACGATTTTTGAGGACGTCAAGCGTTGAACTGGTCAGCACGTGCATATCACAGCTCAGGACTTCACTTAATCACACATCTTAATAGCGATTGCGGTCGTTTCTTAGCAAATCAACTCGATGATTTTATCTCCGTGTCTGAATCTGATCTGTGAGGTGACACTGTGACATGACGCGCAGCCGTTGCGCCAACATGATTGGTTGCTCTCAAGTAACTCCACAACTTTATTTCTACGACGACACACTGACCCGTGACAAATTCAATTCGAGGAAGTAGAATGGTATATTGCCAACTGTAAACGCTCTGTCTGAAGACACTAACCTGAAGAATCGACCTAAAAATGGAAAGCTCAAGTCTAACTCAGTTCCTAGCCGAGCGCACTGCGGCCTCAACAGCTGTAGCGAGATCGACATGGAAGTACGGCCGATTGACGCCATAAACCGGCACCAGCCTGCCCTCCGTAGTCCTCGCATTCGTCCTCTGCGCCGCAACCGGCTCAACCTCCTCCCCAGAAATCGCCTCCCCGCCGCCCTTGACATCGACACTAGAACCACCACTGCTCCCGCTCTCAACATCAGCAACCGCCACCAGCGGCCCACTCGCGCCCTTGCCCTCATCGCCCTCAGCCACATCTCCCAGATCGTACCCAAATCCCGACGCGACAAGCGCCCGCTTGGTCCAGCGGTTACTCACCCCCGCGAAGTGCCACTCCACCACGTCCGGCGCGGCGTACCGGCCGAATTGTCTCCGCAGGTCGACCAGGGCTTGCGACGACGTGACGTCAATAAAGTTCACCGCCGAGAAATCGAGGACGACGGCCTTGAGCACCGGTCGCGCGGCGATCTCGGCGTCGACGGCCGCCTTGCCGCGGCGGGGGCCGGGATCGTTCCAGGGCCGGTCCTGGGGAGCACACACTGATTAGCAGATGATCTCGGCAGCCACCCACTCACTCGCTCAGCACGAGGAAGGAGCAAAAGAACTTACCCCGATCTTCTCGAACTTGTTCAGCTCCGTGCGCCGCGTGTGGGCAAAGATGTAGATCGTCAGCTTGTCGAGGTGCCTCGCCGAGTTGATGTAGTTGAACCCCTCGCCGAAGCGGTACACGAACACGCCCGGGTGCGGCTGCCTGACCTCGATGTCCGGGTTCGACCCCTCGGACCGGTCGAGCGGGAGGAAGGCGTCGTGGACCTTCTTCTCCGCAACAACAACCGCGGCCTCCGACCGGTCTCTCCGTCCACCCGCCGCCGGGACGACCGAGTCCCGCGGCGAGCTGAAGACTTTCACCTCGCCCAGGAAGCGGCCGGGGCTCTTGGCCTGCCGGAACATGAGCGTCGCGAAGGACGACGCCATGGTGAGGTAGATGCCGTTCTCGATGTTGGTGAAGACGGTCAGCAGCACGCCGGCGAAGAAAATGACCACCTCGAGCGGGGACACGCGCCAGAAGTTGTACACCTCCCTCGGCGGCGTGAGGAGGTCGCCGACGGCGTGGATGATGATGGCCGACAGGCTCGCCGAGGGGATGAAGAAGAAGACCGAGGTGAGGGCGTACAGGGCCAGCAGCACGATGACCGCCGTGAAGATGCCGGCGAGGGGCGTCCGTACGCCCGCCTTGGCCTTGATGGCTGTGCGGGAGAAGGATCCGGTCGCGGGGTATCCGCCGAGAAACGGGCCGAAGACGTTGGTGAAGCCGATGGCGACGAGCTCCTGCGATGGGTTGATGATGTAGTTGTTTACCCTGCCAAACGACTTGGAGATGGCGATGTGCTCGATGATCAGCACGATGATGGTGACGGGGATATCCGGCGCGATGGCTCGCAGTATGTTCATGTCCATATTCGGCGCTCCCTTGTGCCGGAACCCGCTTGGCACCGTGCCGAGGATCTTGAACTTGGCTTTCTTGGCGTCCTTGACGTGTCGGTTGGCGCCCCAGCTGATGAGGATGTACACGATGATCACGAAGGCCATGCGCAGCGTGGAGATGAAGAACCACATCTTCTGCCTCTGCGGCTGCTTTCGGCCCATGAAGTTGCAGAACGCGCGGAGGAAATACAGGAGGAAGAGGGCGCTCAGTCCCATGGCGGCGTCGAGCTTGGTGCGCGGGAGGCCCTTGAGCGTGTTGATGATAACCAGGTAGGTCGGGTCGCGGGTATTGACACCAGTGATACCCATCATCGTCGGCACCTGTCCGACGCCGATGCTGAGCGCCGCACCGGTCATGAACGAGGCGATGGCGATCAGCGGGATGAACTCGACGATGAAGCCGGCCCTGATCAGGCCGAGGAAGAGCAGCACGCAGCCTGAGAGGAGAGCGAGTGCCCGCGCGATGTTGTCGGCTGATATTTCTGGGTGCTCGGCCTGGACACGCAGTACTACATTTCCCACGATTGTTGACATGACAGCCACGGTCTACGTTGGTCAGCGAGGAGCAACACGTGAGGCAGAGGCGTAGCTTACACCAATAGTTATGTCCTTTGAAGTCGCAAAGGCCCAGTACAGCAGGAAGCCCACGAAGGAAGTGTACAAGCCATACTCGGGCGGCAGTTTTGCCAGCAGAGCATACGCCATACCTTGGGGTACCACGACGAAACCGACAGTGATGCCTGCGACTTTCAGCTTCGATCGCCGTTATAGACCTGAGAGGCAACATACCAGCAATCAGATCACCGATCAGCCATGTGAGGTTGTAGTGTGCAATCCATCCCAAGAACGGGAACAAGCTGTGCAGATAGTTCTTGATCCCGTCAACAGTCGGGTGATGCTCGCGGAAGAAGTCTGCCGTCGTCGGCTCGGTCTCAACAAACACGCCGTCTTCGAACTTGGGCCCAGTAATGCGCCGGTTGACGCTGTCCTCGATGCCGAAGAATTTGTCTAAGCGTTGCTTGAACGACATGGTTGACGACCGCTAAACACTTCGTCGAACCTTGAGAAAGCTTGACTTGGGAGAATAGGTAGCCCCCCAGGCCTGACATCTCTTATATCTATCCATCCCACAATCGCCAAGGTTCGCCCAGGCTTGGACTTTTTTCCCCTGCCCATTTTTTCTCACTCAAGCCCTTGGCTTCGTTGCTTGTTCTCGCAGCGCGTAGGAAAGGGACTCTCGGAGACGATCGCAAAGAGGCGTCTGTCCCGAGCAATGAGACAATAGGCCAAGAGATAGCCACCATTTGGCGCAGTTGATCCCCCAAACCCTCGAGCTGATCAGGTCAAAATCTTCAATATTCCACACTTCCTTCGTGGGCGATAGAGCTTCTCTTCACATTATGGCTTTCGAGCTCATGGGGGTTCTATTAGACCAAGTCGCTGTAACCGCCGTCGTCAAGCGTAAGGATGACACATCGCAACTTCAGCTCTCTCTCGCCAATCTCCCTGCTCGTTCTCAGCATCTCGCTCCATGTATCATCCCTTCTCATCAAGCGCAGCAGACGTCCTCGACTGGCAGCCAAACCCCTGTCAGCCACTCGTCCAGGACCCTCTCTCCCCTAACACGCCCCCATTTCCCCCTAGCCCATCACACCATAACCTGGCGTCATGATACACACAACCTCCCAAAGCCCATCAGCAAGCCATGTCTTGGTTCTACCTACATACCCTTCCGCAACATCCCACACCGGGTAGTGTCCCGGCCGCAGGGGGGGTGTGCAAGCGAAAGCCAAGACATCTCTACACTAGCGCCTTGGAACCCCGTGTTACTGGTCGGAGGCGCGCCTAGCACATCACGACATCTGAGCTTGTTTTTGTGTCATTCACGACGTGTCTGATTCAACAGCATGAAGAAGAAAAAAAACCCACAACAAGTTGCGTGTTGGAATTATCTGAAGTTGGAACGTTCGTCGCTGGACGTGTGATTTTGAGGGTGCCTGGCAGACCTGGGTGACTTAAGGCCAATGCTCGCGTGATCATTGCTCCTTGTTCAGCGACGTGCGGGTAAGGCGGATTTTACTTGTCTACACGTGTATTGTCGACATTGCATGGACAAGGTGGGACACTCCCGTATAAGAACGGATAGATGGGGACTTTAAGTCTCGGGAGGATCACAACTCTCCTGATCATCCCACGACTGCTATACGGAAAGGGTGGCGTTGGTGCCCGTTTCAATGTCTAGACTTAGACCGCATTGTTCCCCCCAACTGAGGAGCAGTAGCGCGCGTGAACAAGGTGAGCCTGGTCTGGCCTGACCGGGGCATGGACGGAGGCGCCGTCTTGGTTTGTTGCGTGTTCAGCCGTGTGGGATTTTTTATTTGAGGAATTACTATATTGATATTGTTACGTATCGAGCAACAGGGACCACGATATCGTTTGCAAGGTTCCGTCGATCATGGTAATCATTCCTCGTGCGGGCAGCCATAAGGGCTGAATAGGGTGTCTTCCGAAGGGGATGGGTCTGTGAAACGGGAGTTCGAGGTGCATGTCCCGGGGGAGCGGTCTTCAGCTGCGCCTGGGAAGCGTCATGCTAAAGAGATCTAAGCTGGTCCAGACATTCTGTCTCGCAAGGCCGTCTCTCTGCACTATCAAGCAGACGGAGCGACCGTATGACGCCGTAGTCGATGGCGTGAGCAAGCCTCCATTTCGCGATTCAGTCAAGTATTGAAGGCGAATCCCATACTCTCCAGATGACCAGCAATTTCATGATCGCCCATTCCAGCCCCCCAGCTTACACGCACCGTGGAATTTCTCCCCCTTTACTGACAGACTATCGAAGACACGCCATCTGGAACTGCCCGCTCTTCGCCAGCAGTCCACAAACTTGTCACACCCATGTTGATCTCAACCTCATTCCCAGGATTTGTCTCGGCTGATGCAACCCTCCTGTGCCGATGCGGCAGCCAGGTAGGCTCCTTGTTCACGGATGTCGACCTCGCTCTCGTCTGGACAGATCCTGTTAGCTTTAATCACACCAATAGCTGACAAGGTGGGACTGGTCCCTCAACTAACTGCTTGTTTCTCCTGCGGTATTGGCCCGTCCTCGGTATCTGTAGTGGACCAGCCATCTGAGTCGTATTCTGGCCGCGGAGCATTAGCTACTCCGACGATGGCGTCGTCGCTGTGCCGTCTCCAGGAGTTGGGGTCTCTGAAGTGGGCAACGGGTAGATCGAGACTGGTCAAGCTTTCGTTGGTGTGAACGGATGACTGGTCGTCGTCCACGTCCTTTTGGAACGGTAAGCGTATCGTCGGGATGGGCGGCTTAGGATTCGATGGCGGAGTGACAGGCTCCAGTGGCGGAGACGGCGTGGCTGACTTTGGCTGGCGACGAGGCGGGGTCACGGGATGCTGAAGCTGGAAGAGAGAGGTAGACTTGGCCTGGTGGGCGCAGGACGGTCTGACGGGTTCTGAGTGTGGGGAGAGTGTTGTAGCTTTGGATACGGAGGCGCTTCGTTGACGGTTGGATGGTGGCGGCAAGCGGACGCGGATGGAGACGCCTTCATATCTCCCTTTTCCGCTGAGCTTGACCGAGAGCTGTGTTGGCAGGACAGGGGTTCGCGCCTCAGTAGTCGTCACGCATGTGTCTGCATGGTGGTGGATACCTGTTCCAGAAGGCTTAGCCGGGGCGTGTTTGCTTCTGATGTCAGAGGCTCGCGGCTCGGTAGTCGTCGTGGATGGCTCTGTGTGATGAGCTTCTTTTGCAAAAAGCTTAGCCGGGGCGTGTTTGTTTGGGAGGTCAGAGGCTGACGACTCGGTAGTCGTCACCGGTGGCTCTATCTGATGGACCTCTGTTGCAGAAAGTTTAGCCTGAGCGTGCTTGCGGCATGCCGCGAGGGTCGCCTTCAAAGAAGAAAGCTCTTTTTCAAGCTGTTCTCTCTGTTCAGTTACTTCAGGCAGTTCTGGCACCAGGTGCGCAATCTTGGCATCCTCCACTGCCTCTACCACCTTGGGGTCGAGGACGCTGGGCAGCTCGGCAATGAGGCAGTTCTCGACGGCAAGGATGACGACGTTGTCAATGTATGTCTTCAGTGACATCTGTGAAAGATTAGCAAAATGAAGGATGGCCTCCAAGTTCGGGATACCTACATCATAGTAGGCCATGATGTTATCGAACACTTGGCGTGTGTCCAGTTGAGTTTCCCGGTTGGAACTGGGTTCTTCTGTCTTAGCGCCCACAGCATCCCTATCTTTCAACGCCAGATCCTCGAGATTCTCCCACAACTGCAGCTGAGTTTCTTGGTGTTGACGGGGGTCGGATTCCGTGCGTGCCCTGAAAGCGGGCTGCAACGGACGCGGCGTACCAGAAGTCCAGTGACGGAGCAGCTCTTCACATTTTGCTCGTAGAGCGAGCTTTCTCGCCTCAAAGAAGACCTCGACCACCCCAGTCATGATTGGCGAGTGTATATAGGTGTCAAGCCCGACAGCATGAGCTAGGAGCGTTTCTACGAAGGTCTTCGCCACTTCCAGCAACACTTCGATGTGGTTGTCGGTCATGGACCTCCATCGGGAGGACAATCTCTTGAATTCCCCGATAACAAGTGCGTCAATAGGGGTGCCTGAAGGCAAGAGTCCGCTGCTTGTGTCGGCACGTTCCCGAATGGACTCCAGAAACAGCTTCATGGAAGCCTCCTCTGGGTCCAAGGTCGAATACCGGTGTATCCAAGGCTCTACCGACTTTGGGCGGCTAAATGGGCTGAATGGGTTGAAGGGAAGAAACTTGCTGCTCCTATCGTTGTCAATGAAGGTTCGGGAATGGCCTTTAGCGACCATCATCTTGAAAAAGACCATGTTGAGGTCATCGATCACAGTCCTGAACTTGCGTGTCTCGTCCTTGGCCCGGGAGAACAAGCTGAGCTTCGTACTAGAAGGAAGGGTGAAGAACGAGTCGGAATAGTCTCCCCTGATAGCGGCTTTTGCGAGTCTCGCGAAGTCCTGGGATACATCCATCAGTTTCTGCCTCTGCAGCGCAGGGCTGTACCTCGGAGGGCCAAGCGCGTTGAGCACTTTCGTCTGGGCTTGAAGACGGGTTTGTAGTTTTTTCATGACGACTGGTAAATTGTCCCTGAAGTGGTCGTACACTGCTCTGCTGACACGCTTGCGAAGACTCTTGGTTCCAAGGGACTCCTTTGGGAAGGTTCTCCAAGCAGGCGAACTGAGAACTTCGTCGTCTTTTGCGGGCTTATCGGCGTCGCTAGGAACGTCCATGGCGTTCCTTAATACGTGCCATCCGTGTCTGAATTTGTACACTGAATCTTCGTTCCTCGCCAGTGAGACAATGTCGCCTTGAATGGAGGCGACCTTTGTGAGAACACCGAGAGTCCGTTGCCCCTGCGGATCGTGCAGCAATGCTCTGTCCAGGACGCTTCGAGGAGCGATGCCGTACCTCGCCGATGCGACAGCGATTATTATGGCATCTTTATCCGACATGAAACGGTCCGCAAGCTTGTTTATGATGAGACTGCGCTGGTCAGATGTAGTGGAAGCCCGCAAGCCCGGGAGATCAACAAATGTCAAAGGGTAGACGTGCGGCCCGGAGACTTCTATTTGGAGGACCTCGTCAGAGATCCCGTGCTCATCAATCTTGGCTGCCATCAGCTTCTCGGCCTTCTTGATGATGTCGACAATGTCATGATCCTTGTCGAAGCTGAAGAAGTTGGACAGCTGCAGCTCGTGGTGGAGCGCTCCGTCGGTTTCTCGGGAGACGTGGACGCTCGCGAATGGGGCTTTGCGCAAGTTCAGTTGTGTCGCGATGCGTGTGCCTTTCCCGTCTTTGGCCGCAAACTTGATCCCAGAAATGGCTTCGAGAATCGAGGTCTTCCCGGCGGACTGGTTGCCAACGACAACGATCTTGGGAGCCTTGGTGGAGCCACCCAGCTCCCGGCGCAACTTGCTGAGGGTATCCAGGAGCTCTCTCTGCTCCGGCTCAAGATCCAAGAAGGCTGTCGGAAGAGTAGCTGGCTCGTTGTGCATGATGTGAAGATGGGCGGATTGAGTCGTCCGCCGACTGAGGGGGTAACGCGATAGACAATGGTGGTCTCCAACAAGCAGAGAGTCTGATGTCAAAATGCGACAAAGATGCTACTGACCTTACAGGGCAGTCGGCGTGGAATAGAAATGATACGTAGTCGGCGCGTTTTCATAGTTCCCAGGCTGTCTCGCGGTAGACCGCATGGCCGAGGTCTGGCCATGGTTGAGAAGCGCATGGCCCTGAAGATCTCCAACCTGAAACTCCAAGCAAATCCGCGCCGCACACTCGCAGTTGAGTGCATTCGTAACTTATCGCTTCTAGCTTTTCTGATACGCACAGAGTGAGAGGAATTGCAGTCTGGAACCAAAGACCCATGTATATTCCCCTGCCATTGGCTATGCTGTCCCGATCAGTTGGTTGGCTCCCCCCTAAACTCCGCGAGACGCAGTGCGACCAGGTTTGATGGGAACTCCTGTCACTCCAAATTCACCCGCGCCAGAATTGTATTTCGCATATGGGAGGCCGGACAATTGCCATGGTACGTATCAACCATAGCCGATCGTCCGTATTCCGACGCGCCGACCCGTAGGCTGCGCGGCAACTTATTTAGCGCTCTCATGGTGAAGCGCGTCCTTCCTTCTTAAGTCAGGCGTCTCATTCCTTCTTGTCCCTTCAGCTTTCCAACTGAACAACTTCAACGGCCGTGACCGCGTTGGAGGACGGATCTAAGCCGGTACATGATCCGCTCCATCGCCGACTCAACCAGAATGAAAACTATAGAGTACCACCTGCTGAGAGCTGTGCAGTCGAGGGAATAGTCATGACAGAGATGTGAGGTCCTGCGTGAGGCCATCGGCGCAATTCAATCCCGGCTTATTCCTGCGCAACTCAACCTCGATCTCCATGCCGGACGAAGTTCCCTGTCAAGCCTGTCTGCGAAGTACCACAATGACCACTCAGAAGCATTTTGGGACAACTCAACCCGGGCGAGTAGTCTGTTTCGCACGTGGCAGCTGCTCAAGCTGTCGAGTTCTATTGCTAGCAGAGGTCAGTCTCTGGGTGCGAATTGCTGATGACTGTCGCACAATCTAAGGTAGGGGAAGTAATTTATCGGCCAGCAAGTTGCCAGCCAATGTCGCGGTTCCAACGAATGGGCTTGGTGGCACACATGAAGACGCTTGAGCGGCGGGTGACATTGGACTTCAGCTCCAGCATGCGCGATACACCCGCCCTCAGGTAATATGTGCAGTTTTCCGGTAATGTCCCTTAAATAAAGGGAAGGCATGTGCGCTGCCGCCCGTTTTCCCTCAGTCAATGTTTACATCGGCTCCCGGCCGTCACAGAGAAGATGGAGTTTCCAGGGACCGCAACCATTCAAGAGCGGCAAATCGTCATCATAGTCCCCGAGCCGGAACCGCGTCCCCGGGGTCCATCGGCCTACGACACCGCCATCAAACGCCCTGCCGGCCAAGTCGGCACGGAACCGCAGTTCACACTGTACCTGGGCACCAACACCGGGCCGTACCAGACCTCCGACAATGGCACCCTTGTGCTTCCCCCGGTCCCTATCGAGTGGATCATTGCGCCTCTCAACGTCACCGACGGCCAGTGTCACTCGCGCTCAGAGAATCTCGGCCTCTTCGGCATCACCAACATCCTGGTCATGGCTCTCTCGATCCTCACGGGCTGCCGACCGCTGGTGCGGTACCTGACCCGAGGTCTTCTGGGCAAGCCCTCCAAGTACTCGGCCTTCTGGACCTGGATCATCTCCTTCTCCTTCCAGATCGCTTCCAACGCCATCATTTCGCACATTGTAGTCAGCACGCCTGGCTACCAGCATCTCAGTATGCTCAACGTCTTCGCGCTGTATGCGTCCCGGCCTCGCATCAACCAGATCTGGATGGGTAGCCTCCGTTCTCTCGTGGGGCCCGTACGCCTCAGCGGCCGCCTCGCCTTCCTCGCCCCACAGCCCAAGGAGGAGAAGAAGATGAAGAAAAACAGGGAAAATGAACAAAGGGGAGAGAAACGCGGCACAAACACAACCGCCAACACGAACAACCTCAAGGAAGCCTACCCATACTTCTACGACGAGTACATACGCTGGCGCACAGCCCAGACAGAGCAACAGCAACAAGATCAACCACCTCCCCAAGAAGTCACCAACCCCTGGAGACTCCACTACGAGACGGACCCGGAGTGGGTGTACACCGACTCCTACGTCGCCACGTCCATCTCCGAGTTCTGCCTGCAGCTCGTCTCGGCCATATTCGTCGGCATAACCTGGCGGCGCTTCCCCAACGCGCCCATCAGGGAGCACATGAAGACGTACGTCAACCTGATGATCGCCGCGCCCACACTGGCGCTGCTGGGCTGGCTGTTCGTGCCCATCTGGACCGCGAGACACAAGGCGCCCCCACCACGGAGAGCGGTGCTTCCGGCGTCCTCACCATGGTGTTGTTCTTCGTCGGCCTCACGGGCTTCTTTACCTATGGCGCTTCGTGGCTGTATTGGGGTCACTTTCTCGACTTGCCTGGTTCTTTGTGAGGAATCCCCGATTAACTGAGCCGCTTGCCCTGGAACTTAGCTGATCTGCTCTGCAGGTGGTGCCCGCCGAAGTTTGTTACGCAGGCTGCCATGTGGTCGTCATTTTCCGCCTTGAGTACCGCAGTGGGAGCACTGCTGTAGGCATCGCTTGGATTGTTATCAAGCTGGGAGCCAAAGTAGGTCAAGGAGGTGCTCTAGATTGAGCTGCGGCCGAGCATAATGGTGCCCCCACCAAACAGGCGTGATGGGCACTTGGTCCTACAGACTTACCCCCGTGATGCGTTTCTGTTGTCGATTGTGCGTGCGCGTGTAGCAAGCAGATTGTATTGCATCTTGAGCCCAGGCCGCATATCTTGTGATAGCTCTAGCCTCGTGCATTCATTTATATCCGGCCCCTGTGAAGCAAGCAATAGACAACGCTCCGGATATCATTGCTCCTATCTCAAAAGACCTAACCAACAACTCCCTACAACCCCCTCAAAAGTTCCTGCAAGCTGATCGGCTTCCGCACAGCATTATTCAATCCCTCATGGAACGTAACCCAGACATTGATATCCTCCTTTCTCTTATCCCTGCCCCCAACACCACCATCGACATTCCCGTCCGTCTCCCCCAGCGGCCTCGGCGCCGGCGCAATGGCCCTGCCAAAGAAATCCCTCTTGACATCATCGGCGCCTTCCCTCCCCGTGCCGGTAGCGTTGAACTCCTTCGACCCGGTGGCACTCATCTTCTTCATGCCGGGATTATTCTCCTTGTCGACAAAGACGTAGTCCTCGTGCACGCCCGCCGCGGACCCGGACTGGAAGCGGGCCTGCCGGGCGGCGCTCTCGCGCATCGCCAGGGTCTTTTGCAGCTCTTGGTCGAGAACCTGGCGCACCGCGTAGCGCGTGGGCGCTTGCATGCCTAGGGCATAGGCGCCGGCTGTTTCGAAGGTTGACAGGGTATCGAGGTCGCTGGCCAAGGGTTTAGTAAATCATCATCCATAACAGCACTAATTAGCTGGGTAGGTAGGACTCACGGCTCCATCCGGTAAACCCAGGTCGGCCTCCCAACAGGACCCCCTCCCTCGGCCTCGATCCGCCCTCTAACAAGCTGTATCCCGACCTCGGCCAAGACGCTCGCCGCCCGCCTGACCATGGCCCGCTCGCTCTCGCGTCTCACACTCGCGACAGGGAACTTGTCACCCCCGCCACCGACGACAACAGGCTTCACGTCCGGCGACACCAGCCGCACCAGATACGGCAGAAAATCAGCCGCCACGTGCTCGGGGCTGCGGAACGCGCGGTGCAGGTTCGGCGGCAGCGAGGCCTGAATCCCCTGCAGCATAGCGCGGTTCACCTTCTCCGCCTCACGGGCCTCGAAGTCCGCTCTCGGACCGGAAAACGGAACCGGAGGCGCAGCGGCCTCGTCGACATCGCCCCACTGCCGATCTTGTGCGGGTGGCACGTGGCGCTTCGCCGAAGCAAAGAGGTTGTGGCACGCTAGCACGGGCTGGCTGAGGTACGGGCCGAGCTCCCACTCCTGGCCGGCGAACAGCCTCGTCGAGCAAGTGTCGTGGAAGTGCAGCCACTCGTACGCCGTGTCCGGCTTCGTGAGAAAGGAGTCGTCGTTGTACTCCCGGTTGGGGTACTCGAGGAACACGTCTGTGACGATGCGGTCTATCTCACCGCACGTCTCGACCATCTCTGCCAGCCGCAGGGCGCCGTACTTCTTCTGCTGCTCCGAGAAACTGAGCTCCGTCTTGGGCTGCTCGTGGCGGAGGTTTTTGGCCGAGGACGTAGCGAGAAGTTGTTTCGGGAACCCGGCGCCTTCCTGGAAGATGCGCGTGACGATCTCTTTTGTCCCTCCTCGCCCGAGACCTCTTGCTCCTCCGCCGCCGTGGGCGAGACTGTGCATTATGTTCCTCTCCACCCACTGCCGCGTGAGGTGCAGCGGACCGTTCGTAGACGAAGCTCTCAGCCGACTCGCGACCATCTCGCCCACAACCATGACACCGCGCAGATCGCCTTCCACGTTTCCTTCCGCGCCCTTCTTCGCATCGATACCGCTGGTCATCCCCCAAGCAGCCTCACACAGCTTCCTCGCCGCATCCTTCTCGCACGGGATGCCCTCCTTCTCAAACACGCTCTTCAGCCTCGCCACGACGGCCTCCATAGACGGCTTGCCCACATGTATAACCTCCGCCAGGCCGGACTGCCGCAGCGGCCTCAGCGCAGGCGCATAGACATCGTTACAGATCAAGATCAACGGCCTCATCTGCCTGAAATCATCCCCCTTCTTCTTCTTCCGCAACGCGCCCGAGTTCGGTCCGGCAGCACTGTTCTTCTGATCCGTCAAGACGAGGTCAATCAGCGCCCTCACAAACCCGCCCTCGCCACCACCGCCCGACCCGGTAACGACTCCATCGACCTCGTCGACAACCACACACACCGGCCTCGCAACCTTGACCTTCTCCCCTGCCCCGGGCTTCCTATGCTCCACCGTCTTGACGCTCTCCGTTCCCAGACTCGTCCTGATCCTCCCCTTCACAACAGCACTGCTCCTGTCGTCACTGGCATTGATCTCAAGCACCTCATACCCGGCCTGCCGCGCACAGACATGCGCCAATGTCGTCTTCCCCAAACCGGGCGGACCCGTCAGCATAAGGATCTTCCTCAGCGGCTTCTCCTCCGCCTGCTGGTTGTTGTGGCTATTATTGTCCCCCTTTGCCGGCCTTCGCACCACGGGTGCCTTCTTCGAGACGTGCGGGAACACGACCGGGTCCCAGCGCTTGAGCCACCGGAGCACCTGGCGGTTGGTGAGGTCGTCGCCCACCAAGTCGGCGAAGTTCCTGGCGCGGTACTTCTCCGTCCAGAGGAGGGATTTCTTGGGCCTCTTGCCCTTGCCGTGGTGGTGGTGGTGTTGGTGGTTGTCCTCGACGGAGTTGAGGACGGGCTGGTCTGCGTTGGGAGGTGGTGTGATGGGGGCTTGTTTAGCCTCCGCGAGCTCCTTGTTCGCGTTGCTGACTAGCTCGTGGATGTCGATGCCGTAGTAACTCCGCTTGGCGCGTCCTTCTTTTGTCTTTGATCGCGCGGCGACCATGCTTTCGTAGGAGGCGTTTTCTGTAGTCTTCCGTATCGGCACGCGTGCGGACTTGCCGGAGCAGGTGACCATTTGGTAGGCGGACTTGTTGAAGGGGCGGGTAGTGGGTAGGTTCGCAAACAGTCCCGTCTTAACCGCGCCGAGGAGATCTTCCAGACTTTGGGTTTCTGGCTGGGAGTCGACCATGGGCTGGCTGTCGGGTGGTGTTGATATGCCATCTTGTACGGCTGGTAGATCGCCCGAGCCTAGGCTGGGCGTTTCGTTCGGGAAGGCATTGTCGAAGGCCCGGCGCTTGAAGGGCCGCTCCTCGGTGACACTGTCGTCGTCTGAGTCGTCGTCCAGGAAGCCGGCCGTGATGCGGGCTTTGGGTTTCGAGTTCGAGACAGCATCCTCGGTGGGCTTAGGGTCAGACTTAGGCTTAGGCTTAGGCTTAAGGTCAGGAGTGGTGTTGTCGCGGCTGTAGGGCCTCTTCGCTGGTGGTGAACTGGGGTAGGCGATTGGCGACGAAGCCGACGGCATTCTGGGTGCAGTTATGGAATCTAGGACGCGTTGAATAGTGCTTACCGCAATTGAAAGTCCGCAAGGTCAACGGATCGTCAACTTCGAGGTGCCGTGGTGCCGTGGTGTCGTGGTTGTTGTGCGGGACCTAGAAGTCGCGTCGACGCGCCACGACGCGACCAAGCAAGTCATCTAATTAAGGACGCCCCACATATGCACCCCAAGGGTTAGGGGTCACTTACGCAGGTACCGTATCCCACGGTTCGGTCGACAAGTAAGTAGATAACTCTGTTTAAAACCTAGAAACAATATTGGAGTCTACCTTAGCATTCGTCTCACTATCCTGGATCGATAAGTCTTTGATGCTGACTGGCAGTCTCTCAAGGCGAACCGAGCCACGCCTGCCACTGCACCGAAATACCCAACCTTGATGAGATGCTAACTGTATACACATCGACCTAAACCACCTGTCATGATACCTCTAACTCATCTAACCTCTTGGCCTGTCTGTAACCTGTAACCATTTCCAATCGCCGTCTACCATGTCCAGCACCCAAAATCCATATCTCGCGCCTAGGAGAGGAACACTCCAAGAAGACTACTTCCTTTCATGCACCAACCGTCCCTTGACCCAGACCTTCCTTGTGTTCCGATCATCCCCATTGAATAACCACTTAGCCACCCTCTCCTCCCAGCTCTCCCACCCAAACACATCTACGTCCCCATCCTCCCCTTCCCCCTCCCCATCCACATTCCCCAACACGACCAACTGCG